>JZLH01S0167154.1:42205-60564 GCA_001188425.1 Eucidaris tribuloides
GATCAAGGATATAAATCAAATATACCATGCACTTTTTTCGAGGCACCAGTGGAAATTATGGATTCGCTTCGGTGACTGGCATATAGCACTATTTTCTTCGGGGCTGCGCCCCTCAGAAAATAGTGCTATGCCAGTCACCTCAGAATCCATAATTTCCACTGGAGCCTCTCAGTGCATGGTATATTTGTTTTATGTATTCGTTTATTTATATGTATTCATTTGTAGTTGAGACGAGAGAGGTTCAACGAAGAGCTGGAAGGCTATTCCAAACAGATGGAAGAGTTCCAGTCATTTGGAGACATGTCAGAGGTCAACCGCTATCTGAAGAAAGCACAGGCCCTCAACACCAGGCTAGAAGCAGCTGCTGAAAAGGTAAACAATCACAGTTTTTGATGCCATAAATGAACCTAAGTTTTTCTCCAGCTACGATCATCAACAGTTGGATTTCCATTTCAGGGAGTCGTTGAACTTAACCCTTTTTCGTTTGTTGAGAAGACGATCAATCATTTAAATATGAAATTCATACCTTGTAGTACTAACTTCTAACATCTTTGAATTGATTAAAAATTATATCTATATTAAACTTAAGGAACATTGAATAAATTAACCCTTAATGTGTCCCTATCCTAATCCCCATTATGCCAGCCCATAACCCCCCCCCCCCCCACCCAAGTGTCAGGTTATTTGGTGACTGTACAAATTCTGTGTGCAAACATGACATTGTCAAGCCATCAAAGGTGTCATAACATATCATCGGCAATAAAAGGGTTTATTGTGTAAAAGAAGGCTTTTTTGTGTATACTTGAATTTTTAGAGGAAATCATTACTATTTTGGGAAAGTAATATATGCATATACATGTAACTACAAATCAGTCCTGTTTCTGGTTAACACACCTGGATTTTAACCTAGCAAACAAGTGTTAATATAGGATTTACTTTAAAATTGTGTGTGGGGAACTGCATATCTTGCAAACCTTCTCTTAATAATTACTGTTAGTAATATGTGTATGTGTAGTGTAATTTACTATTTCTTTGTTTGATTATGAAGATGACCAACCAACATTACTTTGTCTGTAAGAAAATTTAAAGCATTTTTGTAGCTTCAGTAATATTAAGAAACTTTTATTTGTTATTTTGAATTTTAGTGTTATTACTTGTGTGGTAAAGAGCATAGTGATATTCTTGAAAATAGTAATTGCGAATTCCTTGCTGTGTAGTGTGGTACACCAGCTGTGACATTGTGATATCTTGTTGGCTACAGATCGAAGCTTTCAATACAGAGGAAGAGTCCTTTGGTTGGCAGACTTCAGCCTATCCCCTCAAGAACACAGTCATGAACACACTGGCGCCCTTCCTCAAACTGTACGAGACCACCGTGGAATTCAACAACAAACACAAGTAAGTCTGAGGCATTTTATGCAGAACTTAGTAAGATTTGTGTAACCGAATTGATTAATTGCATATTCTCAGGTTGTCCTGTTCGTATTTCTGTCCACATATGCATCTGCTGATCCGTCCTTGGCATGGGAAATAATAAATCATTATTAGATGTGTTAAATTATATACATCTATTCTATGTTTACAAACAAATGATGAACCAAGGTTCAGGACATGCTATGATAAAGATCAAGAATTGAACCAGAGCTGCGAGGTCTCCCTGTTTGTGTGAAACTTTCTCTGAAAATTCACCAAGACAAGAAAATGTTAATTATCTGATCCCTGAGTGGAAAAAAAATATATCTATTGTAGTGCATGTAATTGACAAATATCTCAAAGTCTATTACTGCTTTTACATCTCTCCCCTGATTGATTTCGTCCTTGGGTGACAAAACCTTATATCTCAATTTGGGGTGAAAATGAGGGTTTCACATAATCTTGTAGCGAGGAAGTAAAATTTTGCTTTGTCCACATTTGACATGTCAAATCTCAAAAACAGTGTTGGATGACTCGAGGCCGGCCTTGAGGCCGACTTTGCCAGTCCTCGGCCTCGGCCTCGCCCTCGGTGACTTGGGTTGAATCCAGGTCGAGGCTGCTAGACTTTATATAATCTGTTGAATCCAAGAACAAACCCCATCTCATTTGTTTGGACATTCATTTTGAAGTATTTTCCACTAATCCATAAAGAATTGTGGAAATCCTAGTATAACATGAAGCTAAGTAAATGCACCTCTAAATACAATCTAACCTCCCTGTATCTCACGCAGTTATTCATGTGGGTCGATGTTTCTCCATGATTTCCCTGCTCTTTTACTGTAGCAAGACAGGCACTATAAAAGTCAATGCATGTTCATTAACTCAATGTTCTGATGACATTTAGTCATTTACATCAAATATTGTTTACATCAAAGTCAGCAACTTTTGATTTAGTTTGTTTGAATTTTTCTCAAATTGATAATCTCAGTAATTGATTGATTTCAAGGAATGGTTGATTGGTGGAATGATTGTGTTTAATTGATTGTAGGGGTTCAAAGTAATTTTAAAAGGTAAAATCTGTGTCCTAAAATTTTACATTATTTCGTAACTTGCTGACTCGGCCTCGGCCTCAGCCTCGGAGAGTGGTGACTCAGACTCTGCCTCGGACAATGGTAACTCGGACTCGGCCTCAAAAGGTAGTGATTCAGACTCGGTCTTGGCCTCAGAAGGTGGTGACTCGACTACAACACTGCTAAAAAAAATAGAGCTAGTGTCGCAAAATAAAACAGCTGATCTTCAATTTGTTACTGTTTTAAAGCAGCCATGTTTTTTAGTGCTTCTGAACAGTTAACCATTTTTAAAATATAAGGTTTTGTCACCCCAGGGATGATATGTGAATGACAGCAGCTCTGATTGAACTTATCTTAAAATATAACTCCCCCAATCCCCCCCCCCCTAAAAAAAAAAAAATAGTCAGAAGTCAATACATTTCATTTCTTGTTTGATTTTCAGGAATTGGATGGAAGGTCCCTTCTATGAGGTCAACCCTGACCAGGTGGACATTGACATTGGTAACTACTGGAGGACTCTCTACAAACTGGAGAAACAGTTCAGTGACACGCCCACGGCCAAGAAGATTGCTGAGAAGGTCAAGGACAAGGTCAGATTCAGCTTTTAATTGTTAGCAAAATAATTGTTATCAAATCAAATGGTGGTTATATTGTAAAACTTGTAAATTAAGCACCATGATTTAACTTCTCTTAGATGTCATTTGTATCTTATTATTCCTGTATTTCTCATGATTCAGCTTACAATTATTTGTCAATAGTACAACGATAAAATGTCTGATGTAAACTTAATTACATTGAAACAGTTTGCAAACTGCTATCATTCATTGCCTGTTGTTTTAATATTGTCATTTTAAAGAGAGTTGTCATCATCCAAAGCATTCAAGTTGCTGTGCAAGTTACTGTTGACATAAACTGAGTTTTGTAATTTAGAAAATATGGAAACTACAAGCTATGAAAAAAACATTTTTGTGAATTGTTGGCAGTTTTGAGACAGAGTCAAGTGCTCCTCATCTTATGGTCACATATCATATGTTTTATTTGGTGTCTTGAATAAAATTAATTGAATCTACATCTATTTATGAATATATTTATTAATTTACTTATTTATTCATTCATTTTTTGATTTATAATTTCAGGTTGATAATTTCAAGGAGTACATCCCACTGGTGATGTCCCTGTGCAACCCTGGTCTCCGAGACCGTCATTGGGAACAGATGGCTGATATCGTGGGCTTCCCACTTAAGCCCAGTGAGGTAGGGACACACCCACAAAATATCAATCAATCAATCAATCAATCAATCAATCAATCAATCAATTCAATCAATCAATCAATCAATCAATCAATCAATCAATCAATCAATCAATCAATCAATCAATCAATCAATCAACCAATCAGTCTGTCAAACAGTGATAATTCTGTAACCCTGGACTCAAAAAACCTTCAATGGAACAGATTGGAAGCCCTCAATGACATTGAGGGCTTCCCACTCAAGTAACTAATGTACGGACACACGCATATTACCTGTAGAAAACAGAACTCCATAAAATTCTTTAAAAACATGTGATTGGTTGATTTTTTATTTCCACAATGAGATATTTTTTTTTATCTGGTATAGCTGTTGTCTACTCTGTTTTGCCTGACTACCTTTACCTTTTTTAAGACTACTCTAAATGACAGTCTGTTAAGGTCTCCAGCACAGATAAGCTGAAAGTCTCACAAGGTAACAAATGATTTGATGGTGTAAATATGAAAGAAAAAAAATATATGAGAAAAATGTGATCTATTTCCATGTATAACTACAACAGATAAAACAACTGTTGTGGTTAATAGACTAACCATTGATTATTAGTATTTCAGTTGAAGTGATCAGAAAAGTAGGTAGAAAGAAATGATAACTACAATATAAAGTTAACAATGCCGTGACAGGAAAGAAGTTACTAATATGTTATATAATAATTTAATATGTTGATGCATTTGTATTTGTTGTCATTAAATTGTAGACAATAATCAAGACAAAATTAATATTATGTTGAATACTGCTCTGTCCCTTCTTTAAAACAACATCATTCCTAAAGACATTTTCTCCCAGCTCATTCTGGCAGAACAGTGAATGCATTTTCTACCATAGGTCCTTAGAAATGCTAGAAGGTACATACCCACAAATTATATAAATTACCTAAAAATATGGTCTGAATATATCTCCATGGTATTTTAGTCCCCTGAGGAAAGAGTCAAGAAGTTTAAGGTAGGTTTTGTTCCCAGGCTGTTGGTCATGTATCCATGTACATATATAGGTCATGCACTAGATGTGTGCACCAGTAGTTTCTTGGATAGATTGTTAATATTGTATGCAGTATAATTATGTAATGTAGTATCACTGTGGTGAGTATGATTTCAAATTGAGATGCACATTATTTTGAGATACATCTGCACATATTTTGTTTGAACCATCACACGAAAAGGGTGAATATGATTTAATGTAAAGATTAAAACAGGAAGTTATTGTGTTTCTAAGTTGATTTTTGGTGAAAAGCATGGTAAAACTTACCCTTCAAAAGTCTTTTAAAGTTAAAATTAATGGAAAATGTTACTAGTGAAGCACAAAGAATGAATGATACATGTATGCTATGTAAGGAAAATCACAAGTTAGTAATTAAACTAAAAATTAAATGAAACTTATTTCATGATGAATGACTTGTACACAATATGTATGTTGCATTTTCATTCCCTGAAATATTGATACACATATAAAATGAGCAAAATGAATATGTTAATTGAATATGATATTCACTCATATTTCTACCTTATTCCTTCAATTATTATCACCTCTCTTATACCTTTAAATAATCTGAAGTTCCTACAAAAAATAAAGTGTGGAGTCATACTGATAATATTTGCAAGTCCATGTTCCACATGCATGTATCCTTTAAGTATACATTGTAAGTCCCGCCCCATTTGATGTCAATCACAATATGGTACACACATCCCATAAACGTATACACTGTAGATAATTTCCAAACCTCTGTCCTCACTTATGCACACACTATCTTGTGTTTTGGTGCTTTCGTTATATGAGAGAGGGTACCATTTAGATATGGATAATGTTTGAAATATGGCAGTGTGAAAAAAACCATTTTTTCTCCCTAGATCTTTTGAATACAAATGTAATGTTTATTTGTTTTGATGATGACCTATGTTAGAGTACAGATTTTCAGAGTCCCCATTGCCTGAAAGGTGACAAGTTCGATTCTGTTTAATGATTTTATGAATCTAAGATTGCTGGATATTAGTTAAAATCCTGGTTTTGAAAAATGTGCTTCCATTAAAAAGTAAATTCATTTTAAGTTGATCTGTTAACCGATCTGAATGAAGCCGTGCCTTTGTATATGTATATGAGGAGTATGAAACTACAAGATCATCCCAGATCAGTTTAGTTTGCACTAATGTAAAAAGTGTTGTCACATAATGTAATCCACCCCTTCACATTGTTTATTAGTGCTGTAAAAATGATAAATGTGAACACATCATGTTCTTTGCACTGGAGGTAAAAGGATATATTATCACACGATAGGTAATCATGTTTATATCACACAAAGATATTGCCAATAATGTATTCAAGAAGTTGTTGTTATTGTGCTGTACAACGCTTCAGTCTGGCACTTGACTCTAGAGACAGAGCAGGTTGATAAACCTGTTCTAAGTAGAGGCTATTTGTGCTCATTTGCTGTATCCAGCAAACATACATTGTTTGTTATTTTTGAATCAATGAATTAAAAAAGTTAGCTTTGTATTTTTCAGTGTATAAAAACTCACTCAGTACATATTCAGAGACAATGGGCTTCTGCAGAAGCCCAGAAAATATATATTGATATAGGTTAATCAGTGATTACAGCAGAGGCAGTGCCAGTTGGGGGGGGGGGGGGGATTGGTGGCCCAGAGGGGATGACCACCCCAACTTTTCTAAGTAATTTGAATAACAGGGATTTTACTGTTTTTAGAAAATTTCCGGCCCACCCGTCCTTTATTGTTGTTGAAAAAAAAAATTGGCAAGCAAAAGTGTTTTTCGTTGTCAGTCCGTTGGCTGGCAAAATTTTCCTGACAGATTTTTCCCCTCCTAAGATTATTACCGTGGTGCTGCCCTTGGATTACAATGAACATCTTTAGTTTCATGTATAGCAATGTAATGGATTACAAAAAACAGCAAAGCATTGCAGAATCAAAGCTTTTGATGATGTACTTCTCATAAGAATAAAGAAACATGTTGTTAATGATATGAGGATCCTATCTTATTTCTAGGACACCACACTGTCCAAGATGATTGACATGAACCTGGAGCCGTACCTGCAGAAGTTTGAAGGCATCAGTGAGGCGGCCTCCAAGGAGTACTCCCTGGAGAAAGCTATGGAGAAGATGGTGGGAGAATGGGCTGAGGTAAGTAAACTTTATTCCTAACTTAGGAGAAGATGAGTTTAGGAAAGTGTAATTTTTTGGTGGGTGGAGGTAAGTCACCTTCATTCCTAAAGGAGATGAGTTTAGGAAAGTGTAATTTTTTGGGGGAGATAAGTAGGAGTAAATTCTGATTGCTTGGAATGAAACGTTTATTTTGTGGTTGAGATAGTGGGTTTGGAGCCTGTTTTGGCTTGGGGATTCTTGACCGGGGTAGCCAGTGTTCTCTATGTGTGCTTTGGTGCTGGGTGTCTTCGAGATGCTGTGTTCTCATGGACATTAGTTAATTGTGGTATTATTTTACAATGACTGCTAATCATTTGTAAATTTGTGATTTTATTTGATTGTGAAAAGTCTAAAACATGTAATTATATTAAAAAAAGTAAGCTCCATTCCTTTATGTGCACAGAAATACTTTTCTAAAACTTGTATAAAATATCTGTCCAGTGTGAGTTTAAAAAAAAAGGAAACCCAGATACAATCCCAATTTTTTTTCCAAATTGAAAAAAAAAAATTGTAAAGCTGATATCAGGGAATAATAGCAAAATCATTTTGCTTTCATGTAGTGTTTAATATTTCTTATTTGGTCACAGGTATCTAGCTACTTAGCAATCAAATTTGTAGGGCATGTCAAAAATTGATTCTGTCCAAGTTTTGACTTTGCCGTGTGCATGCGTGACTGGGTGCTCTGTCGTGAAAGCACTAGCCAATTTCATCATGCAGCACACAACTACACCAATTTGTGAGGAAAAAATGTATCACACTTGTGGCATAAGTGAACTTTGTCATGTGTTTGGTCCACAGATCTGAACCACATCACTGATAATAAATTTATGCATCTAACCCATACCCTTTCTTCATAATTTGTGATTGACAGATGGAGTTTGTGATGATCCCGTACCGTGAGACTGGTACCATGATCCTGTCTTCCGTGGATGACATCCAAGTGCTCCTGGATGATCAGATTGTCAAGACACAGACCATGAGGGGGTCACCATTCATCAAACCATTTGAGGAACAGATCTGGTGAGTGGGATGCTTGTAGAAGTGTAATTTGTGTGAATGAAACAAACCTCTGTTCATTGTTGGCAATATCAAATTTCATATTCATATCAAATTTTGAAGGAATTAACAGACTTTGGTGATTATCATAGATTGAAAGCCAGAATATATTTCTGTTTAGTCTAATAAATTTTTCATCAGTTTTCATGAGAATGTGGTACATATTGTCATGCTAGTTCATTAAGCAATCAAATGAAATCAATTAATTAATCAATCAATGAAATCAATCAATCAATCAATCAATCAATCAATCAATCAATCAATCAATCAATCAATCAATCAATCAATCAATCATTCAATGAATCAAGTAATTAATCAATTAGTTAATTTATCAATTAGTCAAATAATCATTTAATAAATTAATCAATCAATCGATCAACAATTGATCAATCAATCAATTAATCATTCATTCATTACATCAATTAATCAATTGATCAATCAGTCAAATAATTAATCAATCAATCAATCAAACTAATCAATTCATCAATTCATCAAATTAATCAATCAGTCAATCATTCATTCAATTGATCAATCAATTGATCGATCACTAGATAAATTAATTAATTAATCAATCAAATCAATCAATCATATTTTTCAGGGCTTGGGAGGCCAAACTGTTGCTCCTGCAAGAGATTCTTGATGAGTGGCTCAAGGTGCAGGCCACCTGGCTATACCTGGAGCCCAACTTCAGCTCCCCAGATGCCTTTAGTGGAGAATGAATTAATAAAATAATTGAAAATATATAATTTTTCTGCTCCTTTCAATATATCAGGGCTTGGGAGGTCAAACTCTTCCTCCTGCAAGAGATTCTAGATGATTGGCTCAAGGAACAGTCTACCTGGCTCCTCTTGGAGCTCCCTGACATCTTAGCCCAGATGCCATAAGTGAAAATTGAATGTTCTCTACTTCATTTCAATCTTTCAGGGCATGGGAGGCCAAACTCTTGCTCCTGCAGGAGATCTTAGATGAGTGGCTCAAGGTGCAGGCCACTTGGCTGTACCTGGAACCCATCTTCAGCTCCCCAGACATCATGGCCCAGATGCCAGAGGAGGGACGCCGCTTTGCCACAGTGGACAAGAACTGGAGGGACATTATGAAGGCTGCTGTAGTGGTGAGTTTTAACCCTTTGAAGACTAAGAACAAAATATCTTGGGCTGGAGTCTAGTATGGAAAATGTGTGTTGTATTGAAATCATATTGTGTCCAGTGGGTTAAGATGCTGCGGTAGAACAGGTGGACTAGAGGTTTTCTTGAAGAAGTATTGTTTGTATGAAATTTTTAGCCTGTTACTGATATAAATTAAGTATGGTAAAAAATATATTAACTACCAGTTTGTAGCATAATGTCAAAAAAAGTATTCTGATTATATATGGTATTTTAATTGTGGCTGACGTGAACAATTATACTTGTGCATTGATGAATAAAAGATGCATTTTAATATTGTCATGTTAGGTGAGAAGACCTTCCAGATACTCATTAATGTGTCCAGTTACATTCCTAGGTAAATCAAAATGTTGAAATAACAGACATATCAGCTATCAAAAGAACAAGAAACAAAATGTATTGGAGAAAAAATGTGTAATAACCACAGTTCTAAAGTATATTATTTCTGTGAGCTGACATAAAATATTCCGGTGCTTATCGATAGAGCTTGGCACAATTAATAATGATTGGTATAATCACTTATTGAGTCAGGTGTAATATCAGTAGAGAACTCTATTCATTTTTATCAAATATTATTATTTGTATTGATTATTATGTTGTTGTTATCATTTTTTTTTAATCTAGGACAAGCATGTCTTGGCTGTGACTGAGATTGAGAAGATTCTTGAAAGACTGAAGAAATCCAATGAACTGTTGGAGCTTATCCAGAAGGTACAGTGAATTTACTGTCTTTGGTAATACTGTATGCAAACATACCACTCTTTCAGAGACCTCCTTTAACTTAGAGTATAACAAAAACAATGATAAGAATTTCATCTCTGAGAGCCAGACCATTAAAATCTCCAATGGACAATTTCAAGCAAGATGAATTGCTCTGATATCAAAATGTTTAGAGTGTGATGGTTCTCGTTAAAGTTATTTGTACGTAGTCACTATTTTAGCTGAAATGTTGTGGTTGGGGATCATCTATTTGAGAGAAGTATGTTTTTGTACAGTAACTGACAAAAGATCGTTATTCTTTTGATAACCAAAGTTGATATTAATAATGATGTTTTGTGGCATGTCATTAATTTCATCATCATGAAGTACTAGAAGTTCAATTGTTATAATAATAATAATAATAATAATAATCCGTTCTTGTATAGCGCATAACACTTAGCTTATCGCACGTCCCTATGCGCTGGTTATTATTACCCCACGGTCATGACAGGAACATTTATGCTAAGCAGCTGTTACGCGCTTGAAGCTATAAATGACCCGACCAGGGTACCCATTTATACACCTGGGTGGAGAGCAGCAAAGCAGATTAAAAATGTCTTGCTGAAGGACATTCATGCCGGGCGGGTGTTGGACTCGAACTCGAGACCTACATGTAGATTAGCAGGCATGTGCCTTACCAATCTCGCCACAGCACCTCTGCTATTAAGCCTTTTGTTTTCAACTCACATGCACAAGCATAGTATGCTTACCATTCCAGTCAACATGCAAATACTAAATGAAAATATGATGTTGCATCTGTCTGTTGTGCAGCCATGTATTTGAAAAATGAAGACTTATGTAATGTTGGTGCAAGTTATTGATCATGATGTGAATCTTTGTTCAATATGTGTACACATTTTATCGTTCTCATTTGTGATTTGAAATATACATGACATGAATGGACATCTACAAATTCTATTTTCATTGCTTCAGGGTCTGAACGACTACCTGGAGAAGAAGCGTCTGTACTTCCCACGATTCTTCTTCCTCTCCAACGACGAGCTCCTGGAAATCCTGTCTGAGACCAAGGACCCGACCCGTGTGCAACCTCATCTCAAGAAATGCTTTGAGGTGATTTTCTTCATTTATTGGTTCCAGATAAAAAGGAAATGAATGAATGAGGTTTACTTATCCGTATATATTACAGACTCTCTGCACAAATCTTATAAACATTAGAAAGAATTGTAAAATGTGCCGAACTTTAAATTGGTAAGTAAACAAGAATAAGTTAATTGGGAATATTTCGAAAAAAAAATATTATTGCATTTTATGTGTTATTAAGATGCAGTGAACTAAAAGCAGTTATCACAGTTACTGTATGTTTGAGAAAGATTGTTAAAAAGTCATAATAATCTCCTTGACATCATTCTAGTTGTAGCAATTGTGAATTGTTTTTGTGATAAATTCAAAGTATATAGTCCCATATTGCATAATCTTGTAAGGAATGTCAACCAAATAATAAATAAATGAATAAATAAATAAATATGTAAATAGATAAATTAAATAAAATAAATAAATAAATAAATAAATAAATAAATAAATAAAAATTAAATCAAATAATAAAATGGAAAAATGCATGAAATGAAATAGAATAAAATGAAATAAAGTAAAATTACAATAAAAAAGATAATAAAATGAAATGAAATCAAATCAAATAAATTAATAAATTAAATAATATGAAATAAAATGAGGTAAGATAAGGTGAGATAAAATACATGTAAAGTAAAGTTAAGTAAAATAAAACAATAAGACAAGATAAAATAATGTAGTGTAATTGTAGTGTAATGTAATGTAATGTTATGTTATGTTATGTTATGTTATGTTATGTTATGTTATGTTATGTTATGGTATGGTATGGTATGGTATGGTATGGTATGGTATGGTATGGTATGGTATGGTATGGTATGGTATGGTATGGTATATGGTATGGTATGGTATGGTATGTTATGTTATGTTATGTTATGTTATGTTATGTTATGTTATGTTATGTTATGTTATGTTATGTTATGTTATGTTATGGTATGGTATGGTATGGTATGGTATGGTATGGTATGGTATGGTATGGTATGGTATGGTATGGTATGGTATGGTATGGTATGGTATATGGTATATGGTATGGTATGGTATGGTATGTTATGTTATGTTATGTTATGTTATGTTATGTGATGAAATGCATTGTAATATAATAATCAAATCTCAATCAAATCTAATATTCTTTTCCTTCAGGGTATTGCTAAGCTGGAGTTCACTGACATCCTTGACATCACCCACATGAAGAGCAGTGAGGGAGAGGTGGTAGAACTCATCACCACTATCTCTACATCCAAGGCCAGAGGGCAGGTGGAAAAATGGCTGCTAGAACTGGAAGGGTATATGGTCCAGAGTTTACACAGGGTGTGTGTCTTTAATAAGTTCTTGTTTTTTAATTGTTTGACAAAAAAGTGTGTTCACCCGGTATTGGTTGTGATTTTAGAGTCAGTAAATTAAGATGTTTTTCAACTAAGTTAGCTGTTAAACTAAGAAATAGATGTTATGTGATTGTGATATTCAGCTATGTGACTTTAAAAAAAAATTAAAATTAATGATCATTGGGGGGGGGATGCAATATATTCTCAAATCTGAATAATATGGATAAAGTTAAGATTCATGATGCTGACTAGAAATTAACATGATTAATATAAGATATTTGATGGATTTTCAGAACCACTAGTTCCAGTCTGAATTGGTCATTTTTCAACGCATTTCACTTCCTGATACAAAATGAATTTAAGGCACTAAAATTGTGAAAATAAAAATTTGAATTCTCCAAGTTGAAGCAAATTTACGAAAATGTATGCAAAATGTATGGTGTATACAAGTACAGTAACTGGACTGGTCCATTTTTCTGAACAGGTCATCAAGCAGTCAATGGAGGCCTACGCCAACACCGACCGCAACGACTGGGTGGTGTCGTGGCCCGGCCAGGCCGTGCTCTGCGTCTCCCAGAAGTACTGGACCGACGAGATCCACAAAGCCATCGTCTCGGGCCAGAAAGCCCTGGATGACTACCTCCAGGTCAACAACCGCCAGATCGACGACATCGTCGCGCTCGTCCGCGGTAAGCTCAGCAAGCAGAACCGCACCACGCTGGGGGCGCTGGTCGTGCTGGACGTGCACGCCCGCGATGTGCTGGCGCAGCTAGTTAAGAGCCAGGTGAGATTTTATTAATTTTGCAGGGTTCGTACGGGTCAGGAAATTTCTGGAAAGTCAAAAATTTAAAATACTTTTCCAGATGCTAATGTCAGAGGAAGTTAAGGAATTCAACAATTTCCTCTGGAAAGTCAGGGAAAATCATTTTTTCAAGATATTTTCAAAGTAACCCTTGATTGGGAGGTTGCTAGTAATATGATGATGCATTTTTAAAGTCATATGCTTTAAAAATGTAAAAACAATCATAGAAATTTACAGTTTTTGCTCTGGAAAGTCATGGAAAGTTGGGAAGTTTTGAAAATGTGTAATAATGAGGTACTTGAATTCAACATGAATATATTTACAAAATCAAACATGCAGGGGTTTTAACCACCTTACACCCATTGAAGTATTTTTATTTTTTGGGGGGTAAATTCACTTTTTGCTTGGAATCATGATATGTTTTACATACTGAACAAAGTTTTTTGGTATTAAATGATTTAATGAACTGTATAAAACATGATTTTGACAAGTAAATGTTTCTTTCCTTACTGAAATATGGGCAAATCAATAAATAATAAAATTAATTGTTTATGTCCAAATAGGAGCAAAGATTACATTGTTCTTCCTTTGACAAATAGGGTGTTATATTTACAGGTTATATGTGATCTACGTCTGACCCTTCAAAAGACTGTTACATCAGCGTTACGTAAAACTACTATATACTTCTCTAAGGCTAGCTATTTTTAAAAATCCTGTAATTAGTACAGAGATGGTTGGACCGTCTTGCCACACGCCACTCTTATTTCAAATTTCCCCAGTCTTAATTCTAAGCCAGTCTTTACCAACTCCATGACCTTGAAATACCCATATACATGTATGTCCAAATCCTGAGCTATTTAGTATGTATCCTATGCAAAACAACCATGGTGACAAAAAATTTACATCCTCATCCTTATGGATACTGTACAGGTGAAAAACGAGAATGACTTCCAGTGGTTGTCACAGCTGCGCTATTACTGGGTGAGACAATAATGCTAGACCAGGATGATCAACTCCATGCTGGCCTATGGCTACGAGTACCTCGGCAACTCGGGACGTCTCGTCATCACGCCCCTCACCGACAGATGTTACAGGTAATTCATCTTTCAATGCAATTTATTTTATGTGTATTTCAAATGAAAAATAGATAACTATACAATGAACTACACACTTGAAAAGAAAGATTGAAGTCATGTTGATAGTTACTTTTGAGTATTTTCAAATTGACTTAAAACACTGGATTCACAGTAAGATAGAAACATCTAAATTTGTATGTTGGAACATAAATGTTTTTTCACTGTATTTAATCTTCATAAAAAAGGTGCAAACAGACATAGTATCAAGAAATATGTTCAAAAAGCAATTTCAAGAAAATTTTCACAATGAAATAAAAAGAAATTGTGATCTTTTTTGTTTTATTTTTATATCAATTTAAATTAACACAATCATCTTACACTAAAAACTACACTATGAATGTGTAAATAATAACAAGGCAGAACACCCCCCCCAAAAAAAAAAATGCAGAGATGAAAGAAAAAAAAATCTGCTAAATAAGAACATTAACATTCATTATCAGACATAAATATGCTGTATATAACTGATTGTGTTGTGATTTATTTCAACCCAGAACCTTATTCGGCGCCCTCCACCTTCACCTGGGCGGTGCCCCTGAGGGTCCTGCCGGTACTGGCAAGACTGAAACCACCAAGGATTTGGCCAAGGCCGTGGCCAAGCAGTGCGTGGTGTTCAACTGCTCCGATGGTCTGGACTACATCGCCCTCGGCAAGTTCTTCAAGGGTCTAGCCTCTTGCGGGGCCTGGTCCTGCTTCGACGAGTTCAACCGTATCGACCTTGAGGTGCTGTCCGTGGTGGCACAACAGATTCTGACCATCCAGAGAGGTAATGTGATTTGTTATAAGCCATTTCACAAACTAATATATGCAAGTTTATGCATGTTTCTAGCCATTAGACTTTCAGATTGTTCTTAAGTGATGTTGCATGTAACCTATTGTGTTTCTGAACACAAACTAATGTATGCAAATTTATGCCAATTTCTAGCCATTAGACTTTTAGATTGTGTCTTAAGTGATGTTGCATTTTACGTATTGTGTTTTTGAACACAAACTAATGTATGCAATGTATGCAATAGATTGTGTCTTAAGTGATGTTGCATTTTACCTATTGTGTTTCTGAACACAAACTAATGTATGCAAATTTATGCACGTTTCTAGCCATAAGACCTTTAGATTGTGTCTTAAGTGATGTTGCATTTTACCTATTGTGTTTCTGAAAATGTCACAGAAACCTAGGCAGATAATTGTAACCCCATAGTTTAAAGAAATATACATTTTAGCTAAATTTATGCTTTGTGCAATGATGTATTATTTCCTTTGTTGCATTATAACTTTGGCTGTGTGCAACTAATGTGAACATCTTGTGTAATTTTAAAGCTATTTCCATTTCAAAATAGTGTGATACCATTTTGTACAGTGAAACCTGTCAAGAGTGGCGTACCAAGGGAAACAAAAAATATGGCATTTAGAGACAAAAAGCTGCTATACACAGGGTTTTAAACACTTTATTTGTTTCCAGGAGAATCATTTATGTGGCCACTATAGGCAAGTTGGCTGCTATTGAGAAGTGGTTACTAAGACAGGTTTGACTGTAGTTATTTTCTTGGAAGTACTGTGTTTCTCAACATTCCACTGGTATGTCCAAATATGATGATGCAATATTTTACAAAATAATAAAGGTTGATGGCAGTGGAATAGTGGTAGGTTACAATAATTGATGAAATTAATGCATTTTCATAAACTATTTCGGCCAGATCATATTATGAATGTAATCAAAGTGACAGCAATTTATAAGATTCCCTCTGTCTGTAACTGGAGTGTAGTTGTAGAATGCATGAATTAATGACAAAGTCTTGACTTTATCTTTGATCCAGGTATCAGTGCTGGGGCAGACTCTCTCCTGTTTGAAGGCACCGAGATCAAACTGGATCCTACCTGTTCAGTCTTCATCACCATGAACCCTGGTTACGCTGGCCGATCTGAGCTACCTGACAACCTCAAGGTATATAGCAGAAATATATTGAAGCTTAGCCCTGCATTTTGTTTATATTCATATGCCTACCGGATGGCAAAGGGTACTGACACCATAAATATTACATTTGTGTGCAGCTATAAAATCACATATATGCAATTTTTTTGTCATGAGCTTCATGTTGTGGCAGTTTTGCTGTGTACACACTGATTTGTGTGTGTTCTAGCAGGTATATGTAATTTTTTAAACAAATACTACCACTATTGATCAGCTGCCTTACTAGCCTTGGTTGTGCAAGTTTGTCATAAGATCATGAGCAAAATACTGGTCATTTACATATTTAGTTTAATGATAAATACTGTCAGTCAGAGTATGGTAAACAAGGACAAGTAAGATAATTTATTTGACCATTCACACTTCTTATTCTTTGGTTTATACCAGCAAAAATGTGATGTGTATGTTACATTTATTAATTATGTGCTTTCACTTTGTAACTATTATTTCTGGGGTGTTGGTTTCCTTTAATGCATCTTTTATGTGATGAATTATATAAGTATGCCAAAGATGTTACATTTCAGGAGGTACAAATAGCAACAAACTTTGTATTTGTACTGTTTTGTAGGCACTATTCCGTACTGTGGCCATGATGGTGCCTGACTACGCCATGATCGCTGAGATTGTGCTCTACTCCTTCGGTTTTGTCAAAGCCCGCCCTCTGTCGGTCAAGATCGTTGCCACCTACCGTCTGTGCTCTGAGCAGCTGTCGTCCCAGCATCACTACGATTACGGGATGCGAGCCGTCAAGTCTGTGCTGACTGCTGCTGGTAACTTGAAGGTATGTCCAATCAACAAATGGTTTACCGGGGAGACAAAACTGCATATCCAAAAGTTGTTACATGTTCTGGAGGGCTGAAAAACATGACTGCTTTAAAACTGTAACAAATGGGATAGCCTCCTATGCATATCAATAATTGCTTAGTCTATTGAGATTGAAATATAAGATTTAGACAGTAGTAAGATGGTTTCCAAGCTTAATGATTACATAATAAAATATATTTCATCAAAAATTGAGATTTGTATTGTCACCCCAGCAACAAAATTAGACTTTGTAAAATTATGTTTATTGCAGACCTGAAGATAAGATTTAATTTATCTCCAAATGAGGCATAAGTTAACAAGTCGTTTCTTTTATTGATTTATATATTTATTTTATTTATTTATTATTATTTTTTTTGGTGGGGGGGGGGCGTAATCTGTTTATATACTTACAAGGAACAAAGGAAAGTTATATGTGTTTATGGCCCCAATTTCATGAAATACAATTTAAGAAGCAGATACTTTTTTGAAGGGTGAAAACTTATTGCTGGCTACATTGCAATCCCTCTACATGGTATACAAATTTCCGGATATTGTAAAATTTGTATATATTTTTACGTTACAAAGTAATATCAGAAAAAAAAAATTGTTAAAGGCTTGAGATCATTTGTATTTAGTAATTCAGCAGAGATAATAAAATTTGGTCTTAACAGCAGATATGTACCTCAGAATTTTTTGTATTGTTGGATCTACAGCTTTCTGCACCTGTACAAAGCTCAGTTAATTCAGATTTAATCATTATCTCTTACTTCTTGAAGATCATTGTTATAAACATACAATGCTTGATAATTTCAAATTTAAGTCTGATCATATTTGATTTCACTTTTCTGTTCTTGAATTTTAGCTCAAGTACCCAGAGGAGGAGGAAGATATCCTGATGTTGCGATCCATCAATGACGTCAACTTACCCAAATTCTTGTCTCACGATTTGCCCCTCTTTGAGGTAAGCTGTTCTGCACTTTTACAGAAAATGTCAATTTCAGTATTCGAATCAGCTTGACATCATGTTACTGCGTATATTGTTAGCCTTCCATGGTGGCACGGTTGCAGATTGCTTGCTCTCTATGCACTGTTTTCAGGCCTTTCAAAAGTATGCATTTGAATCTATATTTTTTAATAAGTTTTTTATAGAGTTATATTTCAGAATTTAAAGAGAAAAAATTGAGATTTTGCTCACTATGAAGCAGATATTGGTAATATTGACATAGTTGTTACAATGTAGATATGATATCAAAGCAAATGAATCAGTAAGTTACTTCTTGATTGATTTTAATAATGGCCTTGCATTTTTATGCCTCCGCCCCGTAAGGGAGC
>JZLH01S0167157.1:3022-27319 GCA_001188425.1 Eucidaris tribuloides
ATCTTTTATTATGAAAACATAAAGTTCATATTTTGGGGTATTTGGCAGTCAAATGGTGGTAGAAGCTTGAACCTTGTCCTCCCTTCTACTCCTCCTCTTCTACTCCCCCTCCTTTTTCCCCTTTTCCTTTTCTTCTTCTTCTCCTCCTTCCACTCCTACTATATTTCCTTTTTTCTTTTTCTTTTCTTTACTTTTGTTTCCTCCTTCTTAATTCTTTTTTTCCCTTCTTATTTTGTGTGTTAATTTGTCTTCCTTTTCTTTGTTTTGATTTTTCCTCCCCCCCCCTCCTGAGTTTATAGACTAGTCCAAGGAATACTGCTTTGACAGAACTTTCTGATGTTTTATGCAGTCTTCCTCAATTCCAGATTTTTCTCATGAAATATTGTAATTTTGTTTTATAGATTTTTTTATGTTGTATTTGGTTTTTTTTAAACTGGAATTTGAAATAAGTTTGAATTTGAATTTGAATAAAAACTAGCTTTTAATAAGGCAATCACTAAAAATGAAATATATCATTGTGTTCAATTCAGGTAATTACTGTGAAAAGTACCCCCTCCCCCACAATTTTAAAAACCCAAAGTAGCCCCCCCGGTACCCCCCCCCCTTCCAAATTTTTACTGAGTGGGAAAAAAGATCCCTTAAACGAAAAACGAATTTTTCCCCCTGCTGTGTACAGTATGTCAAATAACTTTATATCCTGGAAGTGGTCATCAGTAAAGTCCAAAACAATTAATTATTAAGAAGTGGAAAAGTAGCCCCCAAAAAATGGAGCCCCGGAAATGAAAAAAGTAGCCCCCGAAAGTTCAAAAAGTAGCCCCCGAAATTTTCACAAAAATTGATTTTGGAGCCCCCGAAAGAAAAAAATGAATTTTTCCCCTGATTTCAGAGCACATTCTTGTGCCACGACTGCATGAAAACAACCACTCATTACTTTGTGCACAAAAGTATAGAGTTGTCCTCATGTGTGACGTAACGTTAGTAGGTCATGTAGGTGTGATTATTAAACCCTTTGGATGCTGCACGGGGGTCCCCTGGCCCCCTCCCCACCCCCCTCCCGAGAGTTTTCATTAATTTAAATTAAAAAAACATGAAAAAGGAAAGACATTTGCTGTAATGAAAATACGCGAAGCTGAAGGGTCTACTCACACAATATACCACGTCTGGGACTAAGGAAATTGCCTGCGGTCCTATAAATACACGTAGGGTGGGGACTTGAGTAACCGGACACCTAATTTTTGATTTTTTTCTGGATATGTTAACAAAAAACATAATTTTCAAATGATCAATATCAGTATTTTCGTAAGAAATCGGGATTCATGCGAAGAAAAATGAATGCTGCGTACCCGTGTTCTGTTCGCAACTTTGCGCGATAGTTCCCCGACGCGTTCTGCGCCGTTCTATCGCGCGGTGTCCGGGTACTCAACCCGTCCGGAAATACAACCTCTCATGATACAATTTTACATGGCTTCCAAAGAATTGTGGTATTTTCATTTATTTCTAAACCACAGCATGTTTTCACGTAAAATTCTGGGACACGGGACACTATAAACAATAAGAAATCTTACTTACATTTTGCCGATACAACAATCACGAAACAATAACCAGAAATTTGGCGCACATCTCAATATATTTCGCTCGTTCGATAGCGCCATCTCACGTCATAGATGGGGGAGGGGGGGGGGGGGGAGTGTTCCGGGGNGTTCCATGAAAGGACTTCTCGGATAAAATATCCGACAAGTCCGGTGTTTCCGACAAGTTCAGTAAAATCCTTGGTTTTGATTGGCTAAGAAGCACTGCGCACGGACTGTTACTATGGTAACTCTCAGAGTCTGACAACTAATCATGAAACGGTGGTGATGAATGATGATGATGATGATGATGACGACGACGACGACGACGAAATAAATAATAATAATAATGATAATAATACTACTAATAAATGATGATGATGATGATGATGATGATGATGATGATGATGATGATGATGATAATAATAATAATAGTAATAATAATAATAATAATAATACTACTACTACTACTAATAATAATACTAATAATAAATGATGATGATGATGATGATGATGATGATGATGATGATGATGATAATAATAATAATAATAATAATAATACTTATAATAATAATAATTATAATAATGATGATAATAATAATAACACTGATAATAACTCATCATGAACACAAGGAAAGTACAACATTGCATAATTATACGTTATTGATTACTTTCCATTGCTCTGCCATTGCTGAAAACCATCGTTTACGAAATGGCTACGGCGGCAAATCTATTTTGTCGGACCCATTACACGTGCTCCCGCGACACCCCTAAACCCAACACTATTCTAACACTAAATCTTCTGAGATACTACTATGACCGTAGCAACTGTCGCCGGAGCAAATGTCCGGTCACCATTGTCTCATCATAATTGATTGAAAAGTTCAGGATGAAATAGCGTACCTCTTAATTTGACTCATGATATGTCCAGTTCAGTATACACTATACTACGTAAACAGCATTGATTGTGTGAAATGCAATATTCATTTTGCTTTTGCAGTCTATGCATAGGCCTATTTGCAAATTCAACGTTAAATTCTCTGGGGGAAAATGAGGTGTTGAATTCTTGCCCAACACAGACAGATAAAATTTTGACTTGATTTTCAAAGTATTCGAAGTAATTCATAAAAGTATTCAAATAGAATCGAGGTCGTTGAGATTAGTCAGAGTAACAACTTTGGTATTGCCCAACACTGTCTTTCATTCATTCTTTTTCATTTATCTGTTTCTTTATTACTTTCTGTCGATCTTTAGTTCTTTCTCTTTCATTTATCTTTCATTCTCTCTATCTTTCTGTTTCTTTATTACTTCTTTGTCATCTTTTCATTAATTCTTTTCCGTTTGTGTTTCATTCTATATTCCTGTTTTACTCTACTTGTCTGTCTTTCATTTATTCTTTTTCGTTCATTCTCTATCCTTTCTTTCATACTTTCGTTCATTCTTTTCCGTTTTTCCTTTCTATTCGTTTCTTTCTTTTTGTTTCTTTCTTTTCATTCTTTGTTGATTTCTATATTTTTTTCTTTCTCCCTTTTCCTCTTTTTTTGTTACTTTCCAGTCCATTGTCTTTTAGTTTGCTATGCTATCTCCTTTCTTTCTTTTGACTGTCTGTTCTTATATTTTCTCCTTTCTTTCCTCATGTCTTTCTTTTATTTCTCTTTTTGTATCTTCCTTCCTTCCTTTCTGTTTCTTTTGGTCTCTACCTCCATTCGCTATGTCGCAGGATCAACTACGGCATCTCTAGCAGAGATGTCATACCGATTAGTACGTACATCCGCATACACCGAATTAGTGAACCCACTTAAAAATAGGAGTTGTTCGAGCGTGACGGACGCAAGCCCACATTACTCCTGCGTCGTTGAAAGTCGCGTGCGTCGCCAAGCAAAATCATTTGGGTTTCTGAATTCCTGAATATAAAATCATCTGGTTATTTTGAAGTGGTAGGTTATTTAGTACATTCACTTGAACTGATTGTATTGATTTTATCTTCCCCATCTTCCCTATCTTCCCCCCTCTTCCCCCTCTTCCCACCTCTTCCCCCTCTTCCCCAAGGGCGTAGGCTGGGGTGGGGGGTGCACGTGCAACACCCCCCTCGCAAAGCCATAGGAGTTCCAACCTAATAGCAAAAAAAAAGAAAGAAAAGAAAAATAAATAAAATATAAGAAAGAACCCCCCAAAAAAACAACAACAAGGATGTAGGCTAGGGGATGCACCAGGTGCACGTGCACCCCCCCCCCCTCGCTGAAGCAGAGGAGTTCTGCCCCTGGCAAGCAAAAAGAAATTTGCACTACCTTTTCCGCTTCCAACGCCCGATTTTCTCAACTTTAGTTCCACCTCCCTAAGATGTGCACCTCCCCGCTCCACCTCCCCATGCCCAAACCAGCCTACGCCCTTCTTCCCCTCTTCCCCCTTCTCCTTTCCCCTTTCCCCTTCCCCTTCCCCTTCCCCCTTCAAAGGTCAAACCTATGTTAAGAAAATGGGTGCATTTCAGCCCATAAGGTGGATGGCGTGGCACAAGAAAGATCGTACGTGGCATTTGCTTTGTGATGATTTATTGCTTTGTGGGTTTGAATAAAGGTTACAAGGTACGTCAGGTATATCTGTGAGATAAACAGTGTTGTAGTCGAGTCCGGGTCTCCGAGTCCGAGTCCGAGTCCGAGTCCTGGCCTCCGAGTCCGAGTCCGAGTCTTTTGGTCCTCGAGTCCGAGTCCGGCTGTCCGAGTCCCGAGTCCTTATGTTCCGAGTCCGAGTCCGAGTCCGAGTCCCTATGTATAGACAATGTATTTCACCTCGTGTTGTACTGACAAGTAAACGGTATTTTCAGCAGATAGAGTTAAAGGTTAGTGACATCATTGGGAACACTTGAAAATGCCTCAAGAACCAAATGAGTTGAAATGTATACCAACTATACACTAGCAGGAGTGGATCTCCCAGCTTGAAGGATTTGTCTGTAATTTGTTTACTTAAGGAGAATCAGGCATGAACATACTAGTATTTTATTTTTTTTTTTCCGGGATGATAAAAATAAGACCCATAGAAAGCCACACAGCAGGTTTGCCTGCCACGAGAGACAATAGACAGTAGTTATTCTAGAATGAGTCAACGTTTGACTACAAGATTTTCACAGGAGAATTCTTGCATAGTTTACTTGATTCTAGAGTAGTTTCAGCCCAAGTTGAGGACTACCCCCAATCATGTCATTTACCTTTAATAGATTATGGAATATACGTTTTGAAACAAATGCAAGTGATTAAAACGTCTTCATTATCACGACAACAATATTATATCTGATATGATGTATTTCAAATAATTCATTCTAACATAAGCCAATGTTGAAAAGTAGCCACAATACCTACATTTGATCATATTCCTGATTGTTTCCCCCTTTTCACATAGACTAACGTCATGGCTTCGCGATTTCATTCACAAACCAGCGTCTGTCAAGAACGTGGTTGTAAAAACGAGGATACATTTGATTTTCGTGTAGTACAGAAACTGTGTAAAGATCATGCTAAAGAGAAAGGACACGACATTATAGACTTGCCATGGTGTGAAAAATGTATCTGTGATAAACACGATAATAAATTCAACGTATATGCCAGCCAGCGATGTGCTTCTACCGTCAACCCCAAACCACATAAAGAGAAGAACGCAGAGAAGGCAGAGACATACCCTGGCGGACTCTTCACAGATGAGGTCGCAAATCACAAAAAAGCGCACCAATCTGCTGCCCTGCTCACGAAATACAAAAATAAAAGGGAAGAACGTTTTAAGTCGCTTAGACATTCGATCGCCTCTGCCGCTGATGAGGAAGAAAAGAAGGTGGAGGAAAATCGAATGGAAACAGCCCTGAAAATAGACCGAGAAGCAGATGAAGAGATACAGAGAATAAACCAGCAGAGAAAGGAGAAGCTGAAACAAAATGATGAAGGTATGAAAAGACAACTGACGCAAATCAGGGATAGAGAATGTGAGCTTCTGGTTAAAGTCAACGGGATAGAAGATACGATAAGGGAACCGAGAGAAAAATTGAAATCAAAATCACATAAATTACATGAAGATTTGCAGAAATCGCGTAAAGCAGTACGCCAAGCGAAGACGTTGCCGTTTACTGAGGCTGAACGCATCACACGCACTTCAGAGAACATTCGTTTTGTTAGAGAAGGCGGGCAGACGCTTGGCCGAATGGATTGGCGGAAAGGAAGTGGTACTACCGCAGCACAAGGAATTCCCGAAATATTGTTCTTACCAACCTATAGCCGTCCACGCCAGAAAAAGTCGGCTAACACTCTGCTTGCCTTCAGGGAACGTCGGGGTGCAGTTAAGTACAAGTGATCTCTTTGTGGTAAGAGGGCAAATTCCATAGTTGCCAGTTTTAGCATAATTGTACTCTTTTGCATTATAAAATCGCTTTCGGTATCTAGCATTATTCCTAGCATAATTTCATATAATTTACTCTAATGCTAGCATAATTTCGAAGTTTACTTAAATACTTACTTCGGCAAGTAAAAAAAAATAATGGCGTGATTTTGTTCTTCGTCGGCCTCCTGTCTCCCGCGTTTCGGATGATATTTGGCTTGTAATTTGGCAGGTTTAACAAAAATAGCGAACGAAATCAAGGATGGCAATGATGGCAGTTGCGCGTTTTTTTTTTTTTCTAATCATAATTTAGTATAATTTTTCATAATTTTTCATAGTTTTTGAAAATAATTTGGATTTTGACACGTGCCACGCTGGCAAATCCTTACACATCAGATGAATACCATCATTCGTGCTCACCGGACTTTCTTAATCTATTGGATGTAGATTACCTATGTTTATTAGGCATATAAGGCAGTTCATACACACTAAAAAATACAGGTGCGTACAAGGTATGACTTTGCGGAAATAGCTGCAAAGCAATTTCTGCCGCGGTATTCGAGCAAATCTGCACCTTTCACGGCTGAGCGCTTCCCCACTCCATCATGTTTGCAAGTTTGCACCTTTAATGTGCACACTTTGATTTGATTTGATTTGAATTGGTTTTATTGACACAACAAGCAGCCAGATAGCTGAAAGGCGTTGAGTCTACATACAAACAATGTAAAATGAAATAATTATACACACAAAAACGAAACATTACAATCTATAGAATTAACTCAGGTTAATTTTTTGTGACTTATTAAGATATTTCTGGTAATATAATGAATATAAGGAATAACGATAATGAATTCACTTATACGATTATTGATAAATTGGAAATTGTTTTCAATATTATAAATATTCATCATATAAATATAACAATACGTTGTAAATATTGGTCTTGATGACATTAACAATTTTAAGACGGTAATCAATATATGTTATTATCCGGAACAGTATAGCTGATAACTGGTTTTCGGGTTTTCTGAATAGGTGTATATAAATTATATTGGTTGATGATATTTGGAAATATATATTACACATTACTCGTAAAGACTCCTCCAATAGACCATTTTCATAATGTATTCACATTATGGATGTTTTCGCTTCCGAAGCCTGGTGATGAGCTATTTCTTTTATCTGTTTCTATGAATACAATTTCAATACTGAAAAGGCAACTTGTATACATTTATACTATTTTCTGTCGCACAAGCTCATACAGGCTTTTATGCCGTCAATAACAAACTTTGTTTAAAATGTATGCATGGAATTTGAATATCTTACGAAAACTTCCTATAGGTCCAAGTTTGCACCTTAAAATGATAAAAATAGTGCACCTTCGGCCTCAATACTATAATTATAATCAGTTGAAAATAAACACCCTCAAGGCCAGCGTGATGGCCAAGTGAGTTGAGCGTCTGCCTCACATGCAGAAGGTCGCAGATTCGAGCACCGGCAGGGTCATAATTTATGTACGAGTTTATAAATATGTGTAAGTGTTAAATGAATTGTATTATAATGTAAATACTATAAATAGCACTCGGATGAACGTAAATTGCGGTTCACAAATGAAGAGTTTATTTCCAAAAGGAACTACATCCATATTTGTTAATTCAGAGAAAAAGGCATTTGTTTACCGGATTTTGTACAGGCGCCTATGGAAAAGTGATATTAGAAAGTGCATTTTCTTATGGTTGCTTTCATCATTGAGGTTAAAACTTTTGCTCAAGGACAGGTACCTACCTGAATAATGGTGTGATATCAATAACTCAATTTTCATCAAAAGTGGATCTAGTCCCTTTTGGAAACGAGCTCTTCAAATACAAAAATGCAAGAAATATGTGAATACTTTTTAATTTTATATGTTTCAATCCTACACCTTTCAGGTGCAACTTTGAACCTTCAGAAAGGTGCAAAGTTGCACCTTTAAAGGTATTTCCACTGTGACATTGATCTGCACCCTTACAGGTGCAAATTTGAACATGTTTTTTTTTAAGTCTGTATCTTTTATTTAAAAATGGTTATTTTTCAAGTGAGTTTCTGAAGATAAGCATATAATCTCCCAAAATGAATTCCATAACTCGGCTTTGCGCGTCAATACCTTTCTTGGTATTATAGTGTAATACTTAATTATTGGTATTGTTAAAAAACCTGTCTATTTTTCTTTACACTAATACACCATCTGCTATGATTATGGATTCCTGGAATGTGTAAGACATTTCAATAAGGGTCCAAGTCAAAAGTGAAAAGTTGCAAAATGTACTGTTATCTTCAGTAGTTCAGTGTTCATCTGTATTTCTCTTGATCTCACTTTGAATCACTCAATGATAATGATAACCACAATTATAACATCAAGAAAGACTGAAATTATTCTTCATCACTGTATTTGCTAAGTAAACACCATTACCTAAAACATGTTACATTCTTCAAAGAATACAATAGTATCTTTGACAATCATGCAAGACCCCCTCGGGGGTCTATACGTCCCAAGCATCCTGTAAACAAAATAAGAAT
This sequence comes from Eucidaris tribuloides, assembly GCA_001188425.1. Lineage (NCBI taxonomy): Eukaryota > Metazoa > Echinodermata > Echinoidea > Cidaroida > Cidaridae > Eucidaris > Eucidaris tribuloides. The sequence goes on from JZLH01S0167157.1 coordinate 11,503, forward strand.
TTTTCATAATAACTGATATGTTCATGCAACTCTTCACTTTTGTCTTTCCCCATACTCGAGTGTTCTACCCTCCCTACTCAAAAGTATTGCAACATACACTATAACGCATACATTTTACGTTGAAGGGGTCTTTTTAATATGATGTCCTAACTCCGTTTATTATCGTAAAATTACATTTTTTTTCTAAATACATCATTGAATATATTTTCTCGTTCCTTCTCCAAGGCGGAGAGATTATCAAATGCAAGTGCGCACACGACAGAGGGGATGGAACATAAATTTTAACCCTTTTTTTGCTCCCTGTAGGGGTGGGGTGTTAATTCACACTAGCATCGTAATTCGGTTTCATATTACCAATAAAACGGTTTTGATGGTTTGGAAAGGCTTCCAGCAAACAAAAAATATCAATGTGTTCTTCTGAAGGGGTCTCAGAAAGAAGACCACGCCCCTCTAAGACGAAAGTGACCTCCTATCTTCATAAGACAGTGACAAGGAGGATAAGGCTACTCATAGAAGATGGTGGCTTTTTCTTCGCATCATTATATCTAAAGTACCGAAGAGTTTCACGACAGTAAATTTTAAGATGTTTACAATAGTAAACTACCTTTAGAATAGAAAAGAATGAGAAATTATATCTTAAAGAGGTATTGTTTAAAGTATGGCGCGTTTCCTCCTTACCACTGTCTTATGAAGATAGGAGGTCACTTTCGTCTTCGAGGGCCGTGGTCTTCTTTCTGAGACCCCTTCAAAGGAGCATAGTGACATTTTTTGATTGCTGGAAGTCTTTCCAAACCATTAAAACCATTTCATTGGTAATCTGAAACCGAATTACGATGCTAGTGTTAATTAACACCCCACCCATACGGGGAGCAAAAAAAGGGTCACAATTTATGTTCCACCTCCTCTGTCGTGGGTGCACTTGCATTTGATAATCTCTGCGCCTTGGAGAAGGAACGACAAAATATATTCATTGATTTATTTTTTTAAAAATTGTAATTTTCCAATAATAAACCCAGTTAGGACATCATTTTAGAAAGACCCCTTCAACGCAAAATGTATGCGTTATATTGTATGTTGCAATACTTTTGAGTAGGGAGGGTACATATTTCATCATGTCATTATATTCATTCAAAATCGGGTAACCATCATTTTAAAAGGAAATAAGCATGCTTTTCGACAACTCCAATATCAAATGTAATAACACTGAAAGAGATAACGACGCTCAAATTTGCGTTGTGGAACGATTTGGGGGAGTTTATGATCTATCAATTTTGGAATAAATATGAATTTAATAAGGCCACTACCTTGAACTGAAAGTCATTATATGACAAATGAAGAGTCAACCTACCAATATAATCACTCACAAATAATTTGATGTATTGTAAATATCATCTGTTATGTTAACAATACATGCGGTTTATAGCTGCTAGTATTATTGTAAAAGCAAATTGATGCTGCCTATGGGAAATGATAATTCATTGTGATTTATGAAAGGCGGGCGAGACAGAAGAATGACCTGAGAAGTTTTGTATAAAAAAGAATCCTATCTATTTCACTATTCCGTCGTGTGCCTATGCAACGGTCGTTAAGTGCATTCACAATGTACGGTAATGTGTTAGTCGCATTATTGTATAGGGACGTGTCACATTGGTTAGAAGGGAACCAAATAATGCTTTTCAATACGCGTAACAGCATTGGTGTGATAGGATGTTCTCAGAAAACTACCGCTCCATGTGTATTGCCTTGTTTTCAAACATGTTAGCAGAGCGGTTTGTTAATTTGTATATATTGTTTGATTACAAGTTTTCATTGAGATGTCAACATGGACGGAATATGGACGGCTGATATTCAAAAAGTTTACGATGTATTTCAATGTGTGATTATATACACAGAATAAACGGCATAGTAAAGTTAAGATTCGTTCATATAATTTATAGGTAGTTGGTATATAATATATGTATAGGATACATCTTTTGTTACTTGTGAAATGAGGATGCTGCTTAATTCATAACACATGTTGAAAATACGAAATATTGTTGAAAGAAAATGATTTGATAGAATCTAGTTATAACTACAAGTATTTTACTGCATCGAATACATTTTGCTGTTCAAGCATGCTGAATATATACCCCCACCAAACATATAGAAAATTACTAATGGTGAAATGGCCTTCTTACAGTAATAAACATTATAATACTGTAAATCTAACAGGCGCAGTTTTTCTTTAATGTTCCCTCCCACAAACATTCAGTTATCTACGAGTACAGTGGAAACAATTCTCTTGGTCTCAGTTTGAATCACTCAGTGATCACGATGATAATAATAACAACCATAATAAAATCAAGAAAGACTAAAAACAATTCTTCATCACTGTATTTGCTAAACGCCATTATATGAAACATGTTAAATTCTTTAAGAATACGATAGTATCTTTGACACTCATGTATGTACACCTCGGGGATCTATACGTCCAACGCATCCTGTAAACAAAATAAGTAATCTTCAATTGACAATAACAAATAGGGTAACCATCATTTAAAAGGAAATAAACATCATTTTCAACGACACCAATACCAAGTGTTATAACACCTAGAGAGATATCGACACTCAAATGTTGCGTAGTGGAACGTTTTGGGGGGAATTTATGATCTATCAATTTTGGGATAAATATGAATTTAATAAGGCCAGTAGCTTGAACTGAAAGTCATTCCATGACAAATGAAGAGTTGACCGACCAATCATTCGCAAATAAATTGTTGTATTGTAAATATCATCTGTTATGTTAATACTAGATGCGGTTTATAGCTGCTATTATTGTAAAAGCAAATTAAAGCTTCTTATGGCAAATTATGGTTAACTGTGATTTATGAAAGGGTGAGGGAGAAGAATGACCTGAGAAGTTTTGTAAAAAAAAAATAAAAATAAAAAATCCTACTCGCCATTTCGTTGTGTGACTATGCAACCGTAGTTAAGTGCATAGTGTGTACGGTGATGTATTGGTAGCATTATACAGTGCGTCTAAAAAAAAAGCTTTACACTTTTAAAATGGCCTTCAAATCAAAAATTATTTCGAACTTTTGAAAACTTTATATGTATATGGAAAGCTAGCTGAAAATCTTTTCTTTCATATGACACCAAAAAGTCGGATATTGTGTTATGCTTGATTGAGCACTGCCACCATTTGTAAAGGACATGAAAATTAGGTTGCGCAGGAATTGGCTATCCATTGTAATGAACATGATGAAAGATACAAGCTCTCTTTGATAATGCGTTGAGCTAGGTAGGAATTGGGATATACAAGACTGAAAACATGAAAGACTACCCCTACCCCATCACCCCAATACGGTAGTCTTTCATGTTTTCAGTCAGTAAGATCTTTAATTTACATATCCCAATCCCCAGCTGCACATGCACATAATCAAAGAAAGCTTATAAATTTCAATACAATGGATAGCCAATTCCTGCGCAACCTAATTTTCATGTCCTTTACAAAAGGTGGCAGTGCTCACTCAAGCATAAAACAATTTCAGACGTTTTGGTGTCATATGAAAGAAGAGACGTTAAGCTTTCCATATGGTTTAAAAAAATCCAAAAATTCGAAATATTTTTTATTTTGGGGCCATTTCAAAGTGTAATTTTTTTTTAGACACACTGTAGTACAGGCACGTGTCACATTGGTTAAAAAGGGAACCAAATAGTGCTCTTCGGTACGCTTGACAGCATTAGTCTGATGGGATGTCCTAAGAAAACTACTGCTGCATATGAATTACCCTGTTTTCAAACATGTAAGCAGAGCGGTATGTTTATTTGTATTTTATTTGTATATGTTGTTTGATTACAAGTTTTCATTGAGATGTAACGATTGAATGAATAAAATGTTGATTTCATGTAGATTATTGGGATTATATTTAGAACGTGTACAAAATATTTCAATATGTGATTTCATACACAGAAGAAACGACAAATTTAGTACATTTAATATTCGTTCACGATGAAAATAGGTAGTTGGTATCATATATGCGCAGGATACATCTTTTATGAAGTGTGAAATGAGGATGTTGATTTTTTAATAATAGATATAGAAAAACAAATATTGTTGAAAGTATATCATGATGACAGAATGAACTTATGAATGCAAGTGCTTTAATTACATCAAATATATTTTGCTGTTAAAGTGTTCTGAATTCCCCCACCTCCCTCCCCCCCCCCCAAATAAAAACATTATACTGTAAATTTAACACATTTTATTCATATATTTGTGGTTAAGCAATGGCAAGTATTTTGTTTGATTTTAATTGGTCATCGTGTAATAGTATTTTGTTCTATGGAGGTTTATCTCTTGTGCGTGTATAAAATTGTTATTGTGTAAATACCCTGTTGTATAGAAGGAAACGAGATTTAACAACCATTAGCAATGTACAGGAACTAGAAACCCAGTTTTGTTCGAATTATTGTGATCATAATATTCGTAACTGAACTATGATGGTTTACCAATATGAGGAATTTATTTACAAGTTACAACTGTGTACCATAATTCACTCATGAGCTAGACATTTTTTTAATGCCTAACTCTCATTTACTTTAATATTCTTCCAACAGATAAAAAAAACTTAATACTACTGAGTTTACTACACTGACTGACCCGCGATCGTGTTTTGTGCATATTTCATATTCTATAGAATTACTGATCTTCATACTTTCAGACATGTTCTTTATAAGTATATCCTAATTAGGACATATGTGATGCTGTGCTATGTTTCTGGTGGCTACAAAAGATTTTCCCTCCCTTTGATTATATTACAAATTTCTCATGATAAAATTTCCACTCACATGAAGGATAAAATAGCATAGATCTACACAAAATAAGTCTATGAAAAGAAAATGGAGAGGTGAATCCGGTCAACTTGGGTGCTTGTAGATTTTCACTTTTTAAAGCACTTAATCATCATTTTTCACCACAATTTCTTTCATGGCTTCATTTTTAGACCTTATTAAAGACATTTAGAACATGGAGGAGTATGTACCCTTTTTTTAAAACTGTTGTCATTGTTAGTCTGTGGCCTTAATAAAATTCACATTGTCTTTATTTGGTCGTTTAGTGTAAACACCGAGAGTGATGTCTCATTTCCGAATCGTTCATAATACTGTTTTCCTGATTTGAATTTCTACCATGGAGTTTTGAGTTCACATAACCATCGTGAAAAATATGATGAATTTAATGGAAACAAAAGATTATATTTAAAGGAAATCGTCGCTCGGCTGGCAGAAGGGCGTTAGCAAATTCTCTAAGCAGAAGAACGTTAACAGTCTGGCTGGCAGAAGGTCGTTAGCAAATGCTCTAAGCAAAAGGGTGTTGACAGTAAAGTGCCTCTAATTTGAAACCCATTGGCTTATTTCACACCTCACGTACTGATAGAATGATCTAATAGAGCACAATACTTTTATTTTATGTGAAATAAGCCTATGGGTGTCAAATTAGAGGCAATTTACGGTTAACGGCCTTCTGCTAAGAGCATTTGCTAACGACCTTCTGCCAGCCAGACTGTTAACGCCCTTCCGCTTAAAGCATGTGCTAACGCCCTTCTGCAGGGCGGGCGAAGAAATGTTATTACCAGCCTTTATATGATGTTTGAAAGAGAGCAAGACATATTTCTATGTTTAAACTGCCGTTAAAATATATGCAGTATGTGTGATTATCGTATGTAGGCCTATAGGGGTTTTAATCAATGTTTGAGATAATGTTGTTATTATTATTTTATCAAATCTAATGTGTAAAGCCTAAAGCGGTTATGATGGTGGTGACGGGAATGTTATAATACGTACAGGAAATGTATATTTTTTAGGTTTGTGGTGATTGAAATAGGATTGTAAATCATGACTTGTTTATGTCAGAAAAGTGATGGAACACAAATCCTTTTCATCGCTTTTGTGACTTCTTTTAAAACTGTTCTCAACATGTCAAGTTGTCCTTATACATAAATGATCCAAAATGTACACACTTTCATAGATAGATGTTATGAACATACATGTCATAACCTTCAGATCCCCGACGAAATGTTTGCTAAATGGACCAGCTTCAGAAAATCAAACTGATGTAATTGTGCATTTGTTTTTATCGAATGAAAAAAAAATGAATTTTGTTTTCTTTGAAGTAAAAAAACATAATTAGAGATTTTGTCCTGGTGTAAAAAAAAAAAGCAGAGCCTTTGTACAAAACTAAATCACTCATTAATAGTAAAAAAAAATAGAAAACAATAAAAAAGAACAATAATATACCGGAACCATGAAATATCCCAAATAATTTTCTTTTCTGTTTTAAGTTAACATTTGTCAGCATCTTTCCCCATGTTGCCCTGTCTCATGTATAATTATGTAAATTGAAATAATATGTATATTTTTTCCTTAGCGCTCATGTGGTTGGAATCAAGTCATTACTTTAACTTTATAGGAATAAAACTATCGAAATATATATCAGTCAATTTGACTTCACATTGTTTTAATTTAGAGATTCCATTAGACTTTGTCCACCCAACAGAGTCATAGATCGAATCTTGTAGTTTGTATACACTCATGCTCATAATTATGGAATATTTTGATACTTAATTTCTTTCTCCTATATCGTCCAAAATTTTCAAAACAAGCATTTATTTCACAAAAACGCAGTATGTGAAGCAATTTTTGGATTTCATGAGATGACTAAAGTAAACACGTAAATACGTTTGAGCGCAATAACAATTATCCATTCATATTTTTTTTAATCATGAAAAAAAGTATTAAATCAAAATAATAAAAAAACACAAACAACTGATTATTTTTTATCTAATGTCACTTATCATTACTAGAATAACATGATAATTGTCTGTTACAAGTCTAATAACGCGCGTGACCACCACGTGACTCAACAACAACTCTGAATACCGCCATTTTTAAACACATGTTTTAGCGTAGAGTCGGACGCTAGAAAATACTCAGCAGTCCTGAAATACTTAGATTATAATTGTTTCACCTGGGGTGACCAAATATTAATCCTAGATGTACCGTTCACGGAAAAATGGCAGTTTCTTGAATGTCTGTATCAAGTGACTTGAATTTTTTTGAGACTATAAAGCAAGCTGACAAAAGTGAAATGGTGTAAAGTAGCACATATTCCATTGCTAATTTTCTTTTGTTTTGCATTTTACTCGAAAATAATGAACATAATAATTATAATTATGACATTAAAAAAAAGAAACCGATTTTCACACAACACTACCGTAATACACAGCATAACTGTTTGTTACACCTACAAATTACGCAAACTTTATTCCGGGGATTTCACATTATTAACGGAAACAAAACACTTGATAGTCGTTTATGCACATACACACTAATAACACACAAACACACGCACATACACGATAAGAGGTGTGTTGCGGCACAAATTGTCGCCGCGTCAAAAATTGTCGCCGGCGACAATTTGTGACGCCCTTGCTGATTATATTTTTTGGCCTCCCTGGCGACAATTTGTCCCGAGAAAACAGAACCTAGCGGCACAAATTGTCGCCACTCACTAAACATGTGCGTGTGTCTGTGTGTGTGTGTGTGTGTGTGTGTTATGGGTCTGTAAGTGTCTGTGTGTATGTCTGTTCGTGTCTATATATGTTGGTCAGTGTGTGTCATGTATCTGTGGGTGTATGTGTGTGTGTGCATGTGTATCTGAATGTGTGTCTATCTGTGTGAGTCACGGGTCTGTGTGTGTCGGTGTTTGTTCGTGTGTTTATCTTGGTGTATGTCTGTATGTATCTGTTTGTGTGTACATATGTATATGTGTGTCTGCATGTGTCTGTGTGTATTTGTGTTTGTCTCTGTGCATGTCGGTGCGAGTGTGTATCTGTCAGTGTGTGTTTTGTGTCTGTGGGGGTCTTTGTGTGTGTGTGTATCTGCATATGTGTCTGTAAGTGTCTGTATGTGTCAGTTTCTGTTTCTCTTTGTCTTTGTGTTTGTGTGCCTGTATGTGTCTGTGTCTGTATGTCTGCTTATGTCTCTGTATGTGCATGCGTGTTTACTTCTGTGTGTTTGTGGTCGTGGGTGTGGATATATGGGTTTACGGGGTGCGTTTTTCTGTTTCTGCCTGTCTGTATGTATGTGGCTATGTGTCTGTGTGTTTGCATGTTGTGCATGTGTATGTGTCTGTGTATGTCTGTGTAGGCTCTGTATCCGTATGTGTGTTTATCTGTATGTGTTTGTTTGTGTGTCTATGTGTCTGTGTGCTTGTATGTCTGTTTGTGTATCTGTATTTGTCTGTTTCTGTGTCTTTGTGTGTGTCTGTAAGTGTCTGTGTATGTCTGTGCGTCTCTGTGTGTATCTGCGTGTCTGTTTATGTGTCTTTGTGTGTCTCTGTGTCTGCCTTTGTGAATGTCTGTGCATGTCCGTGTGTGTGTCGGGGGATATTAATGTCTAAACGATCTTTTACTTTCTTCATGGTCTAGAGTTTTGCAACACAGTGGTGAACTGGAAGTAAAACCGTCGTTTTTTAGCACATTTTTTGCCATTGTAACAAATCTGCAAGAAATATATACTATTGAAACGAGATTTATGATAATCAAAGGTTTCTCTTTAAGGTTAGATCAAAATATGTGACCGAAGTCAATGTTATGACACGGCGAGTTGATTCTAAAGACTTCCTTTTTGGTAAAAAAAAAAATCCCCGTTTGTTCCCATTTTTTCTGACTTTGCCGCTTCATAAAATAAAAGAACGCCATGTATAAATATATTGAAGATGAGTATGTGTAGCGACACATACTCTGTGTGACACACAGACAGACACAGACATATGAAACACAGACAGACAGACATAAACAAATCACACACAACCACACAACAGACCCCCCCCACACACACAGATACACAAACAGAAAGACATCTATAGACACACAGATATGCACACAGACATACACATAGACACAGACCCATTACACTCATGCATCTACACACAAACAAACACCGACATACTTGTACAGACACAAACACAGACACACACAGGCAAACACACACATACCCATACACATGCAGACAAACTCAGACACAACACACAAACACAAAGACACAGGACTACAGACACGAAAACAGACACACAAGGACACGGAGACACAGAGACACAGACACGTAAACAGACACATACAGACATACAGACACACATACACATACATACACACAAAAGAGACACACACGGACACAGACACAAAGATGCACATACACATAAACACACACACAAGCACACGCAGAGACACTTAGACACACATACAGCCAACGACACAGATACATTCAGACACATTAACATACATAGGCACAGGCACACAGACAAGCACACAGACACATACATACACACATACACATGAAGACACACAGGAAAACAGACACACACACATAAACACACACAGACACATACAGACACACAGAGACGCACAGACACAGCCACACACACACACACACTGATAAACACAGAGACACATGCAGACACACACAGAGACACACACAAACACATATTAACATACACCCTCATACCCACAAACAATTAATTTGTTTTGATCATAACTGGCGAAAATTTGTGCCGTCAACTTTGGGCACAGATTGTCGCCGGCGACAATTTGTGACGCGGCGACAATTTGTGCCGCAACAAGGTTTACAATTGGAAACAGTTTCCAAATGTATCAATTTATGTTTGGATATGCAACAATTACTTTTGGGCAAAGTGCAAACTCCAGTCTAGAGAAAATATTATTCTGGCAGGTATAACAATTTTCTGATTGTTGTAATCTAAAAACAGCACAAGGTGCTATTAAAAATCGCATTAAAAATCGTTGAAGTAATAAGACTGATAGCCCGTGCCATTGCAAACACACGGACACACACACACATACATACATACATACATACATACATACATACATACATACATACAAGGTGTGACAAAAAGGGAGAATGTGACAGTCACGTCTATTATGACGCAATGCCAATCGACCCAGTTCTATTAATTGAAATGGACAAGCTTCCTACAGCTCAAGATTACAGTGGTGCAATTCTCTACAATTCTGGACTAAACTACCTTCTTTGGAGTTATAGGAAGTTAGGAACTGATCCTGTGTGTCAAGCACAGTAAGTGATCAAAATTGTCTTTATTTAATTTCATTTTACATCTTAAGATGTAAAATCAAAGGTTGATGCTAGATCATGCACAAGTGCATATCATTCATTGTAGTCCCACGCCTTGAGTTTTGTGTAGCTGTACTCATACCAGTGGAGTGTTGTTTTTTTAATTTGCAACTTACAGGTAGTTGGTATTGCATGGACTTATGTATTTGACTTGGTGTGTATGTGTGGCATCATATGCAGGTTTAGAAGGTGTTACTTGGATCCAGTAAAAGAAAACTGGGGAATAGAATTAATTTGCCCTTTTTTAAAACAGAATGAGGTGAAAATATGACGTCATTCAAACTTTTTAGAAATTATTACAGTTATGGGCATTACATTTAGCCATTTTGTTGCAACTTTGGGGGCTTATCTCCTGAAATCACCGTTATCCTTCTGAACCTATCTGTGCAACAGGTCACACTGAAGTGCATCAGTTTGAATTTGAATTAGGTTTCTATTTATCATTTGGTAGTTATATCACACATGTTTGCCGTTACATGTTTGTACACCCATTGTGCCAGCGGATGGCTTGCCAATGGTATTTAATGTGCATGTGAAATTGATTTCCGATAGTTATCGGGTGGCATCATCCGACAGCCATGAGATGGCATCATCCGATAGCCATCGGATGGCCAGCCGATAGCCATTTGCAGTACACACTAAGCCATTGGAAAATGTACCCATCAGCAGGCCGCCAGCAGGCCATCAGCTAGCGGATGGCTTGTGGATGTTACCTAATTTGCATGTGAAGTTGCCATCCGATAGCCATCATTCGATACCCATCGGATGGCATCCTCTGATAGCCATTGGATGGCATCATCCGATAACCATCGGATGGCATCATCCGATAGCCATCGGATAGCATCATCCGATAGCCATCCGATGGCCATCTGATGGCCATCGGATTTCCAGCCGATAGCTATCTGCAGTACACACTAAGCCATTGGGAAATGTACCCATCAGCAGGCCATCAGCTAGCGGATGGCTTGCGGATGTTATCTAATTTGCATGTGAAATTGCCATCCGATATTTATTGGATGGCATAGGTATCCGATAGCTATCGGATGGCCAGCCGATAGCCATCTGCAGTACACAGTTTTTATGCTACGGGTAAACATACAAAATTGTCAATTCTGTATTACAATTTGGCGCGCAGAGTGCACCGAAAATTTTGGACATTTTTTATTTACTTTTGCCCCCCCCCCCATCGGAAACATGGATCGACGCCCCTGGTTGCATTGCATTTTCCGAGCGTACCCGCTGCGCACGGCTTGTACGTTTATCACACGTCGAATAAATTTGTGCATGCTTAAAATGTTTTAACGGACGGAACGAACAATGTATGAATGCGTATTGAAACAATAATAACGAGGTCAAAACGCTTTCCAGACGAACTTTAGCGTATGCCTACGAATGTCAAAATGTTGCATACGCAATGCATACGCAATGTCATTTCGACATAGTGTGAAGGCCTCTTTAGCCCTTGTTGCTATCCTAATCTTGCTGGTACCAACCCGATTAAAAATACTTATGCTGGCGTAGCCCTTTTTTCAAGAAAACGTAAATTCAGATGGTTATATTGCCTTCGAGGTCAAGGAACGAAAAAATCGCGTCCTCTAATATTCAACAACTCCGTCGTGTAGCAATGGTCGCATCAAATTATTCACAGTCCCTTTCCCAGGCATGTGACGAACTATCACTGTCTATAACTCAGAATGGAGAGCGACGCTCCTTCTCCGCCGCCTGGCATCGGGGAATGTGACTTGAAATCTTCCCGCGTCCAGGGTACTTGGAATAAACGTTGCGTTCCCGACTATCAGGCCATGATGGTGGTATAACGCCTGGTCTACCAGCATAGTAGAACCTAAAAGATAATGGCATTATGCAGAGAGCTGTAAGTATTCACCAAAAAAAAATGACACGTTTTGCTGTGGCGGGTTAAAATAAATTCCGTCAGTGTTGGTTAGTCCAAAACATATAACATGGACCTACTAACACATGGGCTGTCAACGACAGGGCCATACCACCGGGGGGGGGGGGGTTGGACACCCCCCCCCCCACTGCTCTGGATATTGTCGGTAAATCTGCGCTGCCGTCGGGAAAAAATGAAAAAAAAGAGGTGAGAAAAAAAATAGAAGGAAGGAGAAAGAAACTAGAAAACGTCAATGACGTAGCGCTCATCCGGCATCTCGCAACATCATATATATCCGAAATTTCATGTGGTACAATTTTATACTGGTAAAAAAGTTAAAATTTGATGTCCCGGAAGGAACATGAATATAAAAAAATTTGAGTGAGAAAAATATTAGTTTCATGCCCCGGAAGATACATATGAATAATAAATTAATAATAAAACAAATAATAATAACTAGATGAATTATTATATGATTGCACCCGATCCCTTCGCGGCCATACTATTGTTGTTGGAAAAAACAGCCATTTGAAGTGGAACAAATAAATGGTATTGATAGAAAAAAACTGATAATAAATTCTTTATTTTGGAATAATCTGGATAATACCATATTAATAATGGAGCAACATTACAAATCAGCGTGAAGTTTAGTTACCAAGCTTTGCCTCGACTAGATAAAGAAACTAAATCAAAATTGCGTGAAAAATGAATGAGAAAGCAAGCATTAATTTGGTGATTTTATTTGTGATCTTGTAATAAATTTGCATAATTGCTTTAATTTGATTACATTCTAAATTATGCATAAATTGATTAATTTTTTAAATTTCAGAATTTAGATTAATCTTTCAAAAAGTATTGTATAGAAGTCTTGACCCCCACTAAGCCCTATCATATCAAACAAACATAATGAAAAATCGTCAAGAAATGTGGGAAGAAAAAGCAATTATGTTATTATTGGCATTAATTTTGCATAAAATTATCATAATTAATTATGGAGTAATAATTTTCAAAATTCATTGTAGACGTTTAATGTCATTAACTCAGCCCTAACAATAAAGCAATCACAATCAAAATAATTGAAAAAAAGGAGAAGAAGCATTTTCGTGATTTCAAAAAATTGCATCAAATTTCATAAGATGTAATTCAAAATTTTTGTTAGCAATCTGAAGCCCACTAGCCCTATCAATCAAACAAACAGAATGAAAATCGGCCAAGAAATGTGGAGAAGAAGCAAATTTGGATTTTGGAAAAAATTGCTAAATTACCATAATTTAATTAATGGAGTAAAATATTAAATATTCTTGAGAAGTTCAATGGCATACTCAGCCTCTACCAATAAACAATCCCAATCAAAAATCGTTGAAAATGAAGGAAGAAATTTGTTTTTTGTGATTTCGTGAATAAATTTGCATTAAATTAAGTATACAAAGAATTTCACATTCTGATTGAGATTAAATCCCACTTACTAGCCCATCAATATGGAAACAATCAGAATCAAAATCGTTGAGAAATGACGAAAAACAGATTTTCAAACTTGGACGGACGACGAAGGACGGACGACTAACGCCACGCCATGGCATAAGCTCATCGCCTTCGGAGTATGAGCTAAAGAGAAAGAAAGGGAAAAAAAGAAAGGGAAAAAAGGACAAAGAAGAAATGGAAAAGGAAAAGGAGAGGAGAGAAAAGAAAGGAGTAAAAAAAGGAGGAAAGAAAGAAAAAGAGAGGAAAGGATAAACAAGAAAATGAAAAGAAAAATAGGAATAAAGGGGGGGGGGGAGAAGAAGAAGAAGAAATCACTAGCGTAGCCAAGGGAGGAGGGACAGGGAGGCAATTGCCCTCCAATAATGCATATTCCGATTTTTGTCGGTACGTTATAGACATTTTGTACCGACAAAATGTCTCAAAAATAAGCCAAGAAATGGCACTTTCTTCCAGGCTAAAATGCATTTTTTTTTTCAAACTCGCTCGCATAAGGACCAAGATTTTGTTGACGGTGCTTTGCCGGTAATTTGTAAGTCATATAATCATAACGTCACGTCGTCAGTAATAGAAAAGAGAACCACATCATATTTTACCGACAAAATGTCTGAAGTACCGACAAAAACAAGCCAAGATATGATACTTTTTAAAGTGTAAAACGCAACAGTTTTCAAACTTGCTCGCATAACAACCAAGATTTTGTTGACGGTGATTTGTCGGTAATATAAGCTTTGTCGGTAATGTATTATCATAACGTCTTGTCGTCAGTAATAGAACAGAGAACCACGTCGTCTTGCGTCAACAAAATGTTCCAATAACCAACAAAAATCATGCAATAAATTGAATTTCTACATGTAAAAATGCGAACATTTTCAAACTCGCTCACTCCGCTCGCTCGCAAATTAACTCACACTTTATAAACTTTCCGTTTACCCACAAATAATTGTCAGTCATAATGGTATGGCATAAATAAAAGAAGGGGAAATGTTATCATATACTAAGATAAAAAACGAAACCAGTGAAAATGAATCACACCGTCATTGAAAAAGGCTTCAGAAAAGCAATGTTTGTCAAACATAATGACCTCAGTATTGATTTCAAAAGGAGAGGACCTTCAAGCCAGAACTATTAAATAGAAAGGGTCTAATAATATTGGTATATAGTTTGCCCCCTGACCATTTGTTAATCACATTTTGTCGATACATATGAGAGAATAACATTTATATCCCCTGAAAGACAAGCGTTCCTGACGCTTGAAAACTGCATGCTGTTTAGGCGCTTGCTCGCTTTGCTCACTGTATGAACCCCCTCCAAGGCCCTCCCCAATTTACCACAAAACATCATTTGCAGCAACCTTTGTACACAAATGCCAATTATGAATTCTTCATCAAAAACTGGCCAATGAATACACACTTTTTCATGGAAAACATGTCAAATTTTCTCACCCTGGGAGGGGAACCCCCTCCCAGACCCTCCCCAATTTGTTACAAAACAACATTCGCAACAAACTTTGCACAGAAATGCCAATTATGTATTCCTTCATGAAAATATGGCCGCTGAAAACGCACATTTTTTAAGGCAAAAATGTCAAATTTTCTCACCATGGGAGGGGACCCCCCTCCCAGACCCTCCCCAATTTATCGCCATCAACAATTGCCAACACTTTTGCACAAAAAAATGTCAATCATGCATTCTTTCTTAAAGAAATGGGCGCTCTGCTGAAACACACTTTTCACGGCAAAAATATAAAATTGTCTCACCTTGGAAGAGGGAACCCCCTCCCAGACCCTCCCTAATTCTTTATCAATCAACAATCGCCACACCTTTTTCCACTCCAGCAAAAATACAAGATTTATGTGTTATTTCAAATGGAGAAATGAATTTGTTAACAAGGTGTAGGAGGGGTGCAGTAAAAAGTGATTAAGATACACAATTGAACATGACCAGAGCTTTATACGGTTGTAATGTATAGACGTTTGCCGTCGGTAATTTGTGGAAAAATTGTTGGTAATTAGGCAACACCCCCCCCCCCACTCAAAAAGGTCTATGTACGCCCCTGATCAACGAAGTACATTTCTTTGATCGTATCATTACAACCGCTTCTTAAATATGTGTATCTTAACATAATAAGCAGGTGTCTATTCAAAGAACTTGATATTTGGTTACATAATGTCGTTACGCTCGCGACAAAAAGAAATGGTAACACTTTGCAAACGTGGTTTATGAATGTTGGGCTGATAATTCACAATTACACAG
>JZLH01S0167170.1:0-13092 GCA_001188425.1 Eucidaris tribuloides
CTAACCCCCCCCCCTAAAAAAAAAAATAATAATAATAATAATAATAATAAAAATAAAAAATAAATAAATAAATAAATAAATAAATAAATAAATAAATAAATAAATAAATAAAAATAAAAAATAAATAAATAAATAAATTTAAAAAAAATAGTAATAATAATAATAATAAAGAAAGAAACGTAAATAAAACATGACATGAAATAAATAGCTCCCCGAGGAAATTTTACGATAGTTTAGTTAAATGTGAATAAATTTACTGATTGTGCTCATGATTCACACTCCCCGAAATGAACTTATCAATTCGATAAGCTAAAATAATTTATGATGCAAAGAATAATATAAATCTTCACCTGTCACAGAAGCCTTCGGCTAAAAAGCCACACTATATAGCTAAAAACTGAAATGCTATCTCAACATTTAAAATGACCGAGGAGTGCCCACACTTTCTGAATGTTGTATTTAACCTGTAACCAGCTGAATTTGACACTATAAATGTTGAATTCAGCAGGATAAAAGGTTGGATATAACGTCTAAAAAGTGTTGTAAAGTGTGATCACTCCTCGGCCCTTTTAAACGTTGAAATGACATTTCCGTTTTTAGAGTGCAGGATTTGTGAAAAGAAGCGCTGATAAAATTCAAACACAATACACCGACCTAACGTCGCTCACTAAATGTGAACTTTATACGCTGTTAAACTAGTCTGACTGCCAGACCTGATTCGTGTATCGTATACATGTAGTGAAAACGGAAATATTGAATACTGATCAGAGATTTTGATCTAAAAAAAAAATCACGTCATGCAGTCGGACAATAATGTCAAGTAATTTTTTACTACGGTTAAACTTGACCAAATTCAAAATCAGTAGGTGAAAGCTATATCTAGTGTCTGAAACCTACACTATACTGTTACAAAATACAACGTCTAATGAGCAATGGTCAGGTTTCAAATGAATGTTTATACTTGAAAAAACACCACTTAACAACGTAATGAATCCCAAATTTTGAACACTGCCTTTTTATGTACCTTTCCTTAGTTGGATCAAAACTGAGAAAAACGGTTTGGACAGCAACACGAAACCACAGTCTTTAAGACATTAATCCAAAATGTGAAAGTGGAATCCGAGTTTATTTTTTAGTACTGCTTCACTATCTATGGAGCGAGTTTTTAATAAATTTTAGTTTGGTTTATGATACATTCTTTTCTTAATGGAAGGACTTTCAGATAATTTCTTTCACTATGAATTGCTGTCAAAGTGAAGGAAGAAAAATTTGATAAGGGAATGAATAATTAAATTTTAACTATATATATGTTTATATAATATAGTATATTTTGGTATATATTTCGTTATTTATATACAGTGCTTCCCAGAAAAAAAAAAACAGAACCCTAATACAGAGGCTTATTGTGCGGGAGCAATGATGCGTATGATTGAAAAAAAATATGTTCAAAATAAACTTATGCTATTTCAATTGATACATTAAGCAAACGTAATCATTCAAGCATATCTGAGTAACATGACTTTAAAGTTTTAATGTCCAAAACCAGTTGCTACACTACAGTTTTTGCGTTTGACACTGAGCACACCATGTGTCCATTTCTTTCTTTTTCTGATGTGGTCACCGTCAAAGCCAAAAAGTGTAGCAAACAGTTTTTGATATTGAATTTCTAAGTCATGGTACTCAGAGATGCATGAATGAAAAAGTTTGCTTAATGTATCATTTGAAAAAAAGGATAAGTAAAAGTTTATTTTGAACATGATTTTTTTTTCAATCATATGCCTCGTTGTTTCCGCACATAAGTCTTTGTTTTAGGGTTCTGGGGCGCACTGTATATATTTCTGCATATATTTATGTATATATCTATATATTCCTACAAATTTTTTTCTTCTCTCTCTCTCTCTCATTTTTTTCACAGCGATTCAGGAAGTGCATCACACCGCAGTGGACAGAGAAGGACTACGAGAGAGGGATCGTGTATCCGCCCCACCAGTACCCGTACCAGTCCTATCCGCCCCCATCCTATGCCAACGCCATCGCCGGGGAGGGTCGGCCCACGCCGGTGTGAGTGAGTACCGACCGTACCGCCGCGGTCTACCCGATGTCATGTAGGCCTACATACATGGACTTGTACTATATGGAGTCGGTGATGAGATTCATATCGTAAGGTTAGATGACAAGATGTCCTACTGACAATGGAGAGAGGATCTTCATATCATATACACGTTATGTAATCATATCAGTAACGACGTCATAAGCAGACAACTATCTTTTTTCTGTATACGTATAATATATGTGCCATGATATCAAAAGTAGTCAAAAATCATTACTTCATTGAAACGAAATAGGAAATATACCATTATCCGTGTATAATAAGATTCCAGCATGTTATCATATTTTATAGTGGGTTATCAACACGCTTTTTGTTATTTGTACACACATTCGTTAACCTAATTGAGAGTTGTGGTTCCATTTACTTCAACAAAATTGTGAATCTGGTGAACACACGTATTTTACTGAATTACCACCATTTCGCCCCCAACAAAAAAGTAAATAGAATGTGGATAAGGGGAGGGAGTGGGGATAGCTAATGAAAAATATGAAATTTATAATATTCGATAGCATGATACATGTATAATTT
Organism: Eucidaris tribuloides; assembly: GCA_001188425.1. Lineage (NCBI taxonomy): Eukaryota > Metazoa > Echinodermata > Echinoidea > Cidaroida > Cidaridae > Eucidaris > Eucidaris tribuloides. The sequence goes on from JZLH01S0167170.1 coordinate 2,639, forward strand.
AATTTTTGTCATTAACTTTGTCCTTATAAGTGAAAATAACTCAATAAGACTTTGGTACGTTGACATTTCCATGTGGTACTGAAAGATATGCCAGCTATGTGTTATCGCAACCGAACAGGCTCGACCCTTCTGTGTTAACTACACAGCATAATGCCGAATAATGCCAGATTTATGTTTCGTCCAGACGTCAAACTACATGTATAACACAAAGTAACAAAATAGATTGGCATAAACAAACTTTTAATACATTGTTTAATAATGTATACAAAGAAATGGTCCATGTTTGTATTATGATAATATGTTAAATTTGTGTATAATTACAAAAAAAGAGTTTCAGTCATATATTCTCTCAAGTTTATAAGATTAACATGTGATAACGAAGTTTTGGATAAACATTTCCTTTCAAGCCATATGTTAAAGCTTTCGCTATAATAAACGGTGTAGTTTTAATCTGTCTGTATCAGTCATCCCTAATTAATGGAAATCTGTAAATATTTCACTTCAACTATTGAGATCCGTTTCCGCAAAATAATTTCACGTTATTCAAATAACGCATAACTACTGTATAGTTCTGTTTCCAATAATCTACATTACACGTACATGTCGAGTCGATTTTGACACATACTTGTCATTAAGTGAAATCGAGCGTTTACACATGCAACATGTATGGCGTAATAATGATGAATTTCTTGTCAAACACACCCGTCACCGAAATTCAGCCCTTCAAATTTCTAAAAGTCAAGATTCCTCGCTTGAGCTGTCGGAAAGTAAATCCACGCTATTAGTACCGTCTATACATCGTACATTATCCCTATATCGCCGGTTCTTTTGCCAGCGAAACCTCAACCTACTGCAAGCATGATGATCGAGAAGCTAACTTTCATATCGAGGAACCCCCCCCCCCCCCTCATCCGAAAAGTAAAACCCCGACTTGATCTGAAGGTGAAATAGTACGATGTTGTGATACATGAAACGCAATGAAGTATCGTCTTCTCTCGAACACCTGCAAGATGTACGAAAAGTGCAGGTCAAACCGATCTGAAGTACAGTGGGTGACGGATGTTGACGTGATCCCGGAATCATACCGCCTATAAACAGACAGACAGATAGACAGACACACACACACACATAATCACATACATACAAATACATACATACACACACCAAAGATGAACAGGAGACATTCATGTAAATTTGATGGAAATAAACAACGACAATCTGTATGTTAGATTAAAAAAAAAATTGTAGAGAGCCTTAACTCACGAGCTAGTACTGTTCGGTTAGAATATGTTGCACAAGAAATTCTGATTAATTATTTTGGCGTGGGGTATTTGTAATAATGATATAACTTTCTTGTTCAGTGAATAATCACATTATTATAAGATTAAAGGATAAAGTATGGTTCTGACTGCCTAGTTACATAATGAAGGGTTAAGGAATTCATTCTGTATGGCGAATACTTTAATTTGAAACGGTTTTAATCACTCCTTTTGTTTTTGCTGTGTCTGTGAACTTTTGTTTCATCACTGATGATACACATATAGGCGTACGAAATTACAGTTTGTATTTCGTTCTTTGAATTATTCTGATAATGTGATAATGTAGATAATAATGGCAATTAAATCTGACTCACAGGGTGTTATTATGTTTGCACAACGCTCGAAAAAAAATGAATTACCGAGTAATTTGGACTAATTATTGGTCTATGATACGATGATTTCGTGGAATGATTATTGTATGTATTATAATTGGCATCTCGTCAGCTCTTGCAAATAAATAATCGTGACTCTCAAGAGGATAATCGTTTGGCGGAAACACAAGGTTGACAAAATTACCATTACATGCATTGATTGTCACCTTCAAATGAAATTGCACTCTTTGGGGACATTATTCTTCGAAGATTGTCCAGATTTGACGGTCCAGCGAGTAGTGACACAATTGTAGTACGGCATCGTACTTTCAATTAGCGTATGATGATGAGAACCTAATACATTATTCTGAGAACAAAATACTTAACAGTACATTCATTTTGGACAATTCTTCAAAGATTATCCAGATTTGACGTCCATGCAGCAAGTAGTGACCCAATTGCAGTACGGCACCTAATTTTCAATTTAACAAGAAATTATTAAAACGTAATACCTGCAGAGAACAAAGAATTGAGTTGTAATTGCACCGTTTGAGGGCAAATTAATTCTTCAAAGATTGTCAAGATTGGACGGTCCAGCTGTAGTAGTGACCCACTTGTAGTACGCCATTTAATTGTCGATTTAAAAAAAGTGAAAATGCAATACCTTATTCAGAGAACAAAGAACTTAGCTGAAATTGCCCCCTTTGAAGACAATTCTTCGAAGACTGTCCAAATTTTATGTTCCAGCGCGAGTATAGTAATCCATACGTAGTGCGCCATCTAATTGCCTGTTAATAATGATAATGTAATATCTTATTTAGAGAACAACATACATGTACATGTATAAAACTAGTAAGTGCTACATACGGGTATGATAACCATTAAATGACACATTTTAAGAGTGGTGAAAAATTAAAGGTTAATGACATGATTGGGAAACTTAATAATGCCTCAAGAAGCAAATGATTTTGGACATGTAATAATGTATATATAAATCTTGGCTGGAAGGATTTGTCTTGAATTTATTTACTTAAGGAGAATCAAGCATGGGCATACCAGTATTGGATTATTCTCGTACCCCGATAGAAATTTATCCCATAAAAAGTTACACGATAAATTTGCCTGTCACAACGGATACTGATGGTATAGTTGTTCTTTTAAAATTAGTCAACATTTGACCACAAAATTTTCACAGCAGAGTCCTTGCCTAGTTTACTTGATTCTAGAATACTTTTACCCCGAATTGAGGAGAATTACCTCCAATCATGATATTTACCTTTGAATATCTTATTCCGAAAAAATACTTAACTAGAAAAGATTATACTTACAGCTACTGCTACTACGACGTTTCATTGTTTGGTCGTCAGACGTCTCGAATCAAATATAAACACGCGCGCTATTCTTAGCAACGGCAAGAAATCGCCAATCAATCTGGGTGTATTAAAATGCAGAGTGTTATAATTGCAGATATGGTGTGACGTGTACTATAACGATGCATGGCGTCAGTTCATACACTTGTCTTTGAACAGTTCTCGTATGTATGTCTGATATAAAAAAATAATAATCTATGCTATGTGATATTGTTTCCTGTCTCTGAAGTCATGCTGCGGGTCTTTTGTTTCATTCATTCTGCCTTATACTTGATACCGACATGGCATACCGTATAAAACGTTAAAGGGAGAAGGCGCCAGCCAACTAACAGGCATAAGTTAGAAAATATTATGAGTTCTTGCCAACCAAATCAGATTGCACTTGCACCGCAGGAGCTGACCATGCGTGACCAATGCATGCCACGCGACGTGTGTACCGCACCGTGGTAATTATGCACTGTTTGAATTGATGAAGCTCCTCCCCCTATAGCTGTTTTCTGCGAGTTTTATCCGCGGATAAAACTTTAAAAGACGTAAAATAAACACAAATTAACTAATTTATAGGGCCTTGCTGAGGGTGAGTATCAACAGTATCCCTTATTTAGACTGTCTTTATCACCATGTACCATAATTCGTCACAATACTCACAATGTCATTTTTATTCTTAACTTATGCCTTGGTTAGTTTGCTGGCGCCTTCTCCCTTTAAATCTAAAGTGACGCACGTATTTAGCGGTTGTATCCACGGTTGATTTACCAACACAAACAAAACACTAGAATGTGAGGAGAAAATCCTCTAACGTTACTCGCCTCTCACTCGCCTACGCTCAAATAGTACACACATTTCCGTCAAGTAAGACAATGCCTATCACTAATACACCGACTGATGCTAGACACGGGGAGGCTCCCTGCTATCAACACAACAAAAATATGAAAATATGAAAATATCGAGGAAAATATAAAAAAAAATGACATCGCTGTTAGAACAACGGTGTTAGTCTCTTAACGTGGATAAGAATAAAACAACCTCTTTTTAACAATTTGATGCAGTGCAGAGATTGTGATAAAAATCCGTGAAATAAACCTAAATACAATAATGATAATCACATTCAAGACGTAAATGTTTATAAGTGTATCATTATTATGCATGTCTTACATATCAAAAATAATGCGGCTGAATATAATGAGTAAGATATCAACTTAAAAATGAATGAAATGAAATGCACATTTAAACTAAAGCCAATCTCATGCTCAGATAATTTCGTCATGCCAATAGAATACTAATAAACTATGAGAAAATGGTACCGTTTTTTTAACATGTTACACACTATTATACAAAAACAATTTTCAACAACGTAACCACACAAAGCTGAACTAGTATAGTCCTAATAATACCAGTTCTAGATTGCGTTTAATATGGCACTTTTCATGAAGTCAGCGGCGAACTTATAACCTTCAGAAATTGGATAATTACTAGACTAAATTTAGCAGATGAAAGATATGTAGAATAGATACATATAATCAATGACGTCACATGGTTCGTCACCCGATTTAACGCCATATTTATATTGTGTTGAACGCACAATGCAGACAAAAGTGGGACGCATAAAATGTCACACACATATTACACAAATAGAAACACACAGAGGCATACACGTGGAGCTTCACACACATAGACCCATATTTTGGTTATGAATGTGTATTACTCGGTCAGACATAAATGTTTGACATTTAACATATAATGATGCCGATGATTAGACGAACAAAATATTGATTAGCCTGTTCAGATGGGAAACAGATCCGACATTTTTTTCCTAGAAAGAGTAAGTAGCAATTTATGATGCAGCGCAAAGGTGAAATGGCTCGTAAATAGAACACGTCATAGATACGACGACTAAACGGAGTATAATGTTTGATATAAAAGCAAAGAAGCGATATGTTTCATGTGAAAGCGACCAAGAAAACGGTGTTCGATCTTTGTGTGTTATGTTCAAACGCCCCCACACCGAATCGTGAGCCAGTTTATTTGTTCTACATTACAAGTTTTTGTTGATGAAATTCTAGAAAGTAGGGCTTTTAATCGAATTGAAATGAAATAAGGTGGAATGAATATGATTAAAGACAAACACGATAGAGTGTGTTTTCGTGGTGTTTTTCCTATGTACATGTATACATGTACGTCAAGGTATAACGAGCAACATTTATGATTAAAGGGTTTCCGTGTGAAAAATGTATATAAATATACCGCTATAATATTTGTAAGGGTATATTCATTCATTCATTTTATTTTTCATTTCAAATTATAACAAAAAATATAACAAAATACCAGGAAAAGCTTGACATAATTAAAAGTATATCAGAATTATTAGCTGGAATAGTTGCTGAAGATTGTGGCAGTAATTTCTCCCACTTCAGTTTGATTCTGCGAAATATGTAAAAATGAATGAATGTAAAACTGAAAAAAATATAAGTACATATTTCTAGAATATTATCGATTGTTACGCCAATGTTACTGAAACTATTTTTCGTTTGTTGGATTGCCAATCAAAGTAATGACCAGCAAAGCACCTCTTTTTCAGAAGCTACTTAATCAAATGTAGGACAGGTCAGCACAAACGTCGAGAAGTTCGGCTGTTCCTTTAAGGGCACCCTTGAGGACAACCCAATAAAAACGTACAGCAGTTTAATTTGACAGGCACGATGGACAATTTTTGTAATTTCGCATTGTAAAATCGCTGGTGTGTAAATGTCAAATCATAATTGTGGTAAATTTGATGAATTTCACTGTCAAATTGTTCAAAAATAGCGAGAAATCAAGGTCTTTTGTGTGTTTGTGTTGTTTTTCTGGGATTGTTCTGGGACCTGCATTTTGGATGTGTAAAGTGGTTGAAATTTAACTGATAAGGCCGATAACGGGGTGTTCTCGAAACATAAAGAAATTAGTACATACCAATCTCATTTGTTGAATGTCAATGTGAGCTTGCATATTGTGATTGGTGATATTTTTATTCTTTTTTTTGGGGGGGGGGTGGAGGAACCAGAAAAGACATGAATTTGAACCCAGAGCTGGCGATTTTTTTTTCGGTAAGAAGAAGAAACAAAATCACAATTATTTATTGAATTTGAATCCATTTTGTTCAATAATGAACCATAGTATTGCTCTCGTAAGTGCAAGAAGGATTTGCTTTCATAGACTTTGAATCAATCCATTGTTTGTTTGTTTTAATACTTAAACAATCAAATTTGGATATTTCTCTTGACTTTTCCCATCAGTTGTGTCTTTTATCTAATTTTCTTCCTTTCTTCTCCTTTTTGATGCAAATCAATGCTTTAAATCATTCAATTTAAATCCGCCAATCCTGATTCGGTATTTGATGTCCCACCTTATTGGGTTCTTGGTGTAATTTATCTTGTAATCCCACAACATATACTTGAATTCTCGCATTTTTAAAGGGTTCAGTGGTACCAGTTTCATCACGCACGTCTACGTTTGTATAGAAAACTCACACGATTGTGAGAACATAACCAACTTATTAATTTGCTGTACATCATAACCTTCTCTCTACGTATACATTATATATAATATACTGTATCTATATTTTTTCATGTTTAAGAACACTGTGTATATGTAAAGGAAAAGTACTATCTGTAATTACCTGTATTGGGGCTTTAGGTTGTATATCAAACGGTGATAAAAAATATTCTTTATCTGTTAAGTTGATTGCTACTGATATTGGCATACGTTGTTTGAGAAAATTCAGTAGTTAGTGATAACTTTGTTATCTTTCTATGTCATGTTATGTTCGTTTAATGAATTTCATCGATAATTGATACATTCGATATTTTGTTTATATGCATTATACAAATACTGATACTTATACACAAATTGAATACGAGTGGCACTACGATAAATTTTGATGTACATGTAAATACATTACGAACACACAAATACAATCACATGCATCTACACGAATTAACTCAAGTGGCACCATACAGAAACTACACAAATAAACAAAAAAGATTATTGACAAACAAATTCTTTTACCCAATTATAACCAGAAGAAATACAAAATGTGTGATCTACATGTACAGTAAAATAAAGTAAAACGTGTATATATTATAGTCACTATAGGATGTTTCATTAAAGCAGAATGAAACCCAGACATCTTCCTGTACTCAGAAAATACAGAACAATAAAAGAAATGCAACAGTGAAAGTTTGAGCAAATTTGGTTCAACTGTTCAAGAGTTATGAATGTTCAAAGTTTATTTACTCGTTGTTATGGAAGATTCTTAAATTGGCAACTCTACCACTTTTGAGATGAAAGTGTGGAGAACTCCCCATTGGCTTTGTACACAAATTTTCACTTATTCTCATTTTTTAATGAAATATCTGATTGACTCTTGCTTGTTGTACAAGTATGTCCCAGCAAAAATTATTTGTACATGTTTTCTGGAAGAATTCGATTACCTTCACAACTAACATTTCAGAAAAACGTAAATTTGTGAAAATTTGTGTACAAAACCAATGGAGAGTTCTCCACACTTTCATCTCAAAAAGTGGTAGTGTTGCCAATTTAAGAATCCTCCATACATAAGGATTATGTAAACCTTGAACATTATTTTATAACACTTGAACGGTTCAGTCAAATTTGTTCAAACTTTCACCATTTTCTTTCTCATTGTTATTTATTCTCTGAATGCAAGTAGATGTCTGGGTTTCATTCTCCTTTAAATATTGCATGCGGCCGTTTGATTTTTTATTTGTTTATTTGTTTATTTGTCTAGTTTTTATTTTTTGACTGAGAAAGGGACAGGAGTTGTACATTAAAAAAGTTTGAATTTATCCAAAACGAAACAGGCTCCTTGATTATTTATGGCATGTGTATGTCCAAAGTGGTCGTTGCACTTATTTCTATTGCCATCATAATACTCTTTTAAAATTACGTTTTTAGACTAAGTGGGAAAAACTGTTGGTTTCACACTAGTTACAGATTCAGGTATGACCAATATCTGGGTCAGATTTGACCCTAATTTGGTCAATATGATTCGATTCAGGGTCAAATTTGACTCCGTTACCAGGTGTGACCCCAGAAGACCCTTTTTGCAGTCAGTCTGACCCCGAAAAAGAGTTGATAACGCAATCATTATTTGTATGTGATTGTTGATATACTGTAATTTGATGTTACGTTTTAAAAGAGTGAATTAGTGATGTGTGTATACTATATGCTATTCCAAGAATAATACCAACCTTTTGTGATATTTAGTCAGTGTTTAGTGAACCGCACGCAATAAACACGAGTCTCTTGAAATAAACATGCAAATTAAATAAACATTATCGCGTTTTATACCGACGATTCAATTTATTACGTACCGTAACCATGGTAACCCGTCCGTTTTCCTACTTTTATACCTACTGTGATTTGATGACGTAGACCTCATATATACATTTGTATACCGTTGATATTTTAGATTTACTTGATGGATATGTAATAAATATAAGCAAATAAATCTATACTGGGTTATTCTTCTATACATTTGTATAACTCAATTTGTGTGTCAGTGTGGTGTTACTATAAATGTGTATAAAGTTTAGAAAGAAAATGCGTATATTGTTGTGTTTGACGACAGTGTTAGTTTGTTGAATATGTACAGACATAATATGTCTTGAATTGTAAATGGGACGAATCATGAATTTGCTTCACTTCGAGCAATTGTTCGAATTCAATGTGTTTGAATGGTTTTGATTGATATCATTTTAGAATGAAGCTTCAATTTCACCATAGCAACTTAGATTAAGACCATTGCAATCGACAGGTTGTCATTTCCTTCAATCGGTTTACTTTAAATGATAAATGCTTCGCTCCATCTTAAAAACGGTAGCACTGTCTGTCTTACATTTTGACCTGGTGTTAGAAGGTATTGTTTACCTTCTGTGACAACATTTGCATTAAGAATTGTATTACAATGATGAAAGCACTGCTCTGTGAATATGTCGTTTTCCTTTATTTTAGAGAGCTGTATCAGGAATAAAACATCAGATGGGTATATTGTAAAGCAATTTTATGATATGCATGAGTACAAAGTACAGAACAAAGTTAAAAGTTCAGTTGGGTTCAAAGTTAGCATCTTTAAAGAGTGGGACAGGTTTGTGAGGCATTTGAGTGCAACCATTCGTGTAGTGATGGAGGGCTGTATAAATAGCTTTCATTGTTGTTGTTGTTGTTTTTTGGCTGAAAGAACGAATACCTGCAGAAAAAGTCCTGCACCTGTACATTCCGATGTGGATCTGGTACAAACACATAACACCCCTTACATGATGATCTATCAAGTATTAATCAGATCATTCTTGCACAACTGTGCTAATAGCTGATGTTTATCTGCAGATGCGCAAACTCGGAACTGGCTTTGCGCAATACAAAATTACCGAGTCTTCATTATTAGCTTAGCTATGTAAATCACCATGTTTGGATTGTCTTGACTGATCGCTGTTATATAAATGTTTATATACTTGTACATATCATCGTAAGAAGCATTATAATCTCCAGCCAGAATTTATGAATTTGCCATATCCAGCTGACGTAGACTCTGTGTTCCAGTCGCATAAACACAAAATATCACCCCATTTCTAGCGTACATGGTTGAATCTTCACCGTGAAACACGCAACGTACTATACTTATACTGTAAATAAATACAAACACAAGGCATATATGTTTATTTCATATAATTACGTATTTCGAGTATTATACCAGACTTAATGTAAAACAGTTTATGATCAATGATGGTTAAGTGAATTTGGTTCATTTTATGTTGGTAGCTTATAGATGACGTAACCAAGACTATATCGACGTCTGTTCTAGAAGTTTCAATATTCTTATAAATGATGTAAATTGTGGCATATAATGTGTTATGTACAGTTCCCTGATATATATACATTAAATTTGATGTTTATATGTAACACTTTCACAAGTTTGGTAATAGTCATGAGTATATTACATTATAACTACGACACTATTGTATCTTAAGTCTGATGCTCCAATTTCGGTATTAGTTGGGATAATAGTGTGTAAAAAGGGAATATAAAATGCATTAATGAGCTTAACATCAAGCTTCACACGTAATTATATGCAGATCGATAATAAAACAGCGAGTTTCCACTAAACGTCATTCTGTTTGTTGGCTGTACTTCTTGATCGAAAACTGTGATGATGATGATGATGATTGTGGTGATGGTGGTGGTGGTGATGGTGATGATACTACTACTACTACCAGGGGCGTCGATCCATGTTTCGGATTGGGGGGGGGGGGGGTCAAAGTGAACAAATGTCCAAAATTTTCGGCGCGCTCCAAGCGCCAAATTGTAATACAGAATTTTTGAAAAATTGAAAATTTTGTATGTTTAATAGTATTTTTATTCCATGTTTAATGGTTTTATAGTGCTTTCCAATGCTGTTT
>JZLH01S0167176.1:7762-21862 GCA_001188425.1 Eucidaris tribuloides
AGGCAACAGGTTAATATATTAGTGTGTTTGAAATACAACCTATGAAAACAAGCCGTCTATTTGTTTTTGACACAACTGCGCTCTTCTTTAACCTTCTCATATACAACAGTCCTTATAATTGTCAATCAGTAAGTGCACCAAAATAAACATATTCAAATCTGTTCCAGAGCAGGTCTTGGATCTCAGATAGACTAGACTTACGTATGCATTCCTGGTCCACATCATAGTAACCCAAGCTGCACTGGTCACACTGCTGACTGGTCACTCTCTCTTTGCAGTCACACTGACCGGTGGTCTAGAGGCACAAAGAAATAGAAAGAAATCACTTTGAAGTCATAGGAGAAAATGATGACATAAATGGTACCCTGGGGTACCAAATAGAAATCTGCCACTTTTTTGAATTATTGTTTTTCCAGTGCTATACCCTGGGTACCAAAACGGGCAAGAATTATTTTTGTGGTCCACAATGTTTAAGTGGTGTTACGCAACCCTAAAGGCATTAAAGATAACAAATCCAACATCATTTTTCAACCTTTTGTCAGTTTCAAATATAAGTTTATTTTTCACATACCAATAAAAACAACAACAAAGTCATGAGTCATGACAAAGTTTATAACCATATGTGGTGCACTAGCACCATTTCTATACAACTGCATGTCTAATGGACACAAAAGCACGCTACACAATGCGGTATTCCGAAGTACCACATGGAGCATCAAATATCCGTGTCTGAAACAGATGGGGGTGTTGTTCTAGGGTTTTCCTCCTTTTCTGGGGAGAAGGGGGTTCTTGGTGCCTTGACAATATGGGTTTGATGTTTAATATGCACAGAATAATGCTTTACATCATCAAGACAATATAGGTTGACCAGAAATGATTCATGTATTTCTAAATATGAATTATTTGCAAAATTATTCACTGGAATTAAAAGCCACCCCCTCGACACCAAACCCTACCACTACCTAACCCTACTACCCTCACCCCCTAACCCACCACCCTATACCCTACCCTTCCCCCACCAACCCACCTACCATCGACTCAACAATACCAGAACAAAAGTCCCCCAGAAACAACTCCCACCTGACAACTTCCACGGAGGACAATTAACTCCCCCAAATGACAACTCTCCAGATGGACAACTCCCCAAGGCAGAACTTAGAATTTATAAACTGAAAACATTGTTAAACTCCTCCTGGGAAGTTGTCCTTGATCAAGTTGTCCTGCGGGGGACTTGTTGAGGTAGATGTTGTCTCTGCGAGTTGTCCTCTGGGGGACTTGTAATTGAGGGAGTTGTCCTCTGGGAAAGCTGTCCTCTGGGGGACTTGTCATTGAGGGAGTTGTCCTCTAGGGGAGCCGTCCTCTGGGGGACTTATCATTGAGGGAGTTGTCCTATGGGGGAGTTGTCCTCTTGGGGACTTATCATTGAGGGAGTTGTCCTCTGGGGGAGCTGTCCTCTGGGGGACTTGTCATTGAGCAAGTTGTCCTGTGGGGGACTTGTCATTGAGCAAGTTGTCCTGTGGGGGACTTGTCATTGAGCAAGTTGTCCTCTGGGGGACTTGTCATTGAGCAAGTTGTCCTCTGGGGACTTGTCATTGAGCAAGTTGTCTTATGGGGACTTGTCATTGAGCAAGTTGTCCTGTGGGGGACTTGTCATTGAGCAAGTTGTCCTGTCTGGGGACTTGTCATTGAGCAAGTTGTCCTCTGGGGACTTGTCATTGAGCAAGTTGTCCTGTGGGGGACTTGTCATTGAGCAAGTTGTCCTGTGGGGGACTTGTCATTGAGCAAGTTGTCCTCTGGGGGACTTGTCATTGAGCAAGTTGTCCTGTGGGGGACTTGTCATTGAGCAAGTTGTCTGTGTCGGGGACTTGTCTTTGAGCAAAGTTGTCGTCTGGGCGGATTGTCATTGAGGGAGTTGTTGCTGGGGGAGACTGTCATCACGTGAGTTGTCTCTGGGGAAGTTGTCTTCTGGCGGGACTTGTCATCACGGGAGTTGGTTCTCTGGGGGAGGTTGTCCTCTGGGGGCGTTGTCCTCTGGGGGACTTGTCATCGCGGGAGTTGTTCTCTGGAGGAGTTGTCCTCTGGGGGAGTTGTTCTCTGGGGAGTTGTCCTCTTGCGGACTTATCATTGAGTGAGTTTTCCCCTGGGGGAGCTGTCCTCTGCGGGACTTGTCATTGAGGGAGTTGTTCTCTGGGAGAGTTGTCCTCTTGGGGACTTATCATTGAGGGAGTTGTCCTCTGGGGAGCTGTCCTCTGGGGGACTTATCATTGAGAGAGTTGTCCTCTGGGGGACTTGTTATCCGGGGGAGTTGTTCTCTGGGGGAGTTGTCCTCTGGGGGACTTGTCATTGATGTTCTCTGGGGGAGTTGTCCTCTTGGGGACTTGTCATTGCGGGAGTTGTCCTCTGGGGGAGCTGTCCTCTGGGGTACTTGACATTGAGGGAATACTTCTCTGGGGGAGTTGTCCTCTGGGGATTTGTCCTCTACTCACCAGGTCACACTGTGTCTGTCCAATCCTGGTGCCCACTGGGTGACAGTCACAGTCGGTACAGCCGTCTCCACTGGCAAAGCCCCAGGTATTGAGGGCGCACTCCGTACACTGATCACCGATCACGTTGGGGTAGCAGTAGCACACGCCAGTATCTTGGGTGCAGTTACCATAACCACCGCTGAGGTTACAGGTACAGACTGTAAAAATGCAACATATGGAAAGATGTCACTGATGGATGAATTTTGTAGTTTACAACTCACCAATACAGTTACTGTAGGTAGCTGCATCACTTGCCACATTCTCAATGTGAATTTCTGGAGATTATATTAATATTTTGAATATATATGGACATAGGCGTACGCAGGATTTTGCAAAGGGGGGTGTTCATCCGCGGCCAAATCGTAGGGGTGTTTTGACACCTAAAAAAAACCTTTTCGGCAAAGGGGGTGTTTGAACACCCCAAACACCCCCCCTGCATACGCATATGTATAGCGAACAAAAATTCAAAAATTTTCTAACACCCCCCCCTTTTCCCAAAGGGGGGTGTTTGACACCTGAAACACCCCCCTTTCGGCAAAGGGGGGTGTTTGAACACCCCAAACTACCCCCCTGCATATGCGTATGTACATGGAATAATACAGTAATTAGATTATAAGGACATGGAAACCATGCCACTTAAAGGGAACACAAGTGATGACATCAAACTGGTTCCGAAATATAAGGGGACAATAGCCAAACCATAACTCGGTGCACCTGCAGCTCTCCTATTGGTAGAAAACAACCAGTTACAATGTGTTGCACCTGGTTCTGCCATTGTTCACTCATATTTCTGAACCAGAGTGACGTCACAATTCAGTACTTTACAGAAGTTTCTACTCCAAAAGTTGATTGGTCTAACCTAAAGCTTCCATTTCTCTGCGATACGAACAACAGAAAGAAAAAAAATCACGGAAATGGCAATCTTAAAGGTTAGTGACATGATTGGGAACACTTGAAAATACCTCAAGAACCGAATGAATTGAAATGTATACCAACCGTACACCAGCTGGAGTGGATCTCCCAGCTAGAAGGATTTTTCTCTAATTTGTTTACTTAAAACATAGGAGTATTTTAATTTTATCCGTGGACGATAAAAATAAGCCCCATAGAGAGCCACACAGCAGGTTTGCCACGAAGGATTGACATAAGTTATTTTAGAATGAGTCAACGTTTGACTCCAAGATTTTCACAGAAGAATCCTTATGGTTTACTTGATTCTAGAGTAGTTTCAGCCCAAGTTGAGGACTACCCCCAATCATGTCATTTACCTTTAACATGGAAAATGGGGATTCATGTAATACTGAAGTGGTAACCTTAAAATTAGTAGTTAATTACAAAATAAACAAATATTAAAATGTCTAAATTATTCTTTAACTAAATACCATTACCAAGCAATACAGTAACTTTACCGACCCCAGCAAACCCCTCTGCAGGCCCCTCTGTAGGCCATCTTTCTCACTACCATGACTACGGCTGCTCCATTTCACTGAGGCTGAGTTGTAATCATGTAAGTATTAGGTAATATATGGTGTTTATATAAATGATTTTGAAAAACATGGGAAAATCACAGAAAATAGACGATTTGAAAAACAGAATTTTAATTTTGTAAAATGGAGAAATCAACTTCAAGGCTTTAGTGTAACCTTACCTTGGCAACTGTCAATGGATCCCCAGTATCCAAACTCACAAACGTCACACGTCTGTCCCTCCGTGTTGCCTGTACAATTCAGGCACTGCCCTGTCACACTGTCGCACAACGCTGGACTCAAGTTACAGAAGCAAGCCCGACACTGTCCGCCATTGTTCTGTTCAAGTGAAGAAATTACAAATAAGTGAGCTAATTCATGGAAGCTGGAAAACTGTTAACTTTCTCATTAGCTGTTGCCTTTGTATTTTGAAATTGCAATTCAAATAATATATATGAATTATATATTAAATTCATACATTTTTAACACATTAGATAATAAGAACAAGATATCTTGGACTGGGGTCTATGGAGAAAGCATGTTATATAAAAATCAAATCATCTTCAACGGGTTAAAGTAACAAAATCAGTGTAACACGCATTCTCCATAGACCCCAGCCAGAGATATCTTGTTCTTAGTCTCCAACAGGTTAAGTGTTAGTTGGTGTCTGAATTTTAATGAATTTAAACAGATTTTTTTTTTCGGGGGGGGGGGGGCGTTTTTCCCCAGAATTTTTTAGACTTGTGCTTAGTTTAATTAGCACATCAATGATGTGGTGCTCATCTGACATCCGACAAAGAAATTAACACAATTTGTAATTTTCATGATGTTCACATAAATTTTGCATAAATAAGCATTAAGCAATGTTAGACAAAATATTAAACATTCTGTGCAGAAGTTGAAGTTCAGTGTACCTCATGTAGCTCTACCAGATGAAACAAACAAAAAATCAAAATTGGTTGACAAATGAAGGAAAAGCATTTTGGTGATTTTCGAAATAAATTCGCATAAATAATTTTTTACACAAAATTTCAAAGTTTGGGTAGAAATTCAGTGTACCTCATGTAGCTCTACCAGATGAAACAAAAAAATCAAAATCAGCAGACAAATGAAGAAGTATTTTCTGTGATTTTCAAATAAATTCTGCGTATATTAGCAAAAATAATATTTTTGACAAAATTTCAAAATTCCGTGTAGAAGTTATGTTCTTGTTTGTCAGGATTTCTCTCACCTCCATATCCGTGGGTACCCCATAGTACCCATCCACGCAGAACTCACACTGATCCCCGCCGTGCCCTTCTGTGCAATTGATGCAGATTCCGTTGCTATTGCAGGTGGCCGCAAATGAATTAGAGTCTGGTTCACCGGGACATAGGCAGGGCTGACAATCATCTGAAGAAAGTTGTGAGAGAACAGAACTTCATTGAAACACACTTTTATCACATATACACTAGTAACATTTTCTTTTCACCTTATCATTTTCTTTGACATTTTAATGTATATGTGACCTGTTACCACAATACCGTGATAAAGTCATATATCTTATGAAACATAAACATAAAAAGAAGAATACTTTGGGTGAAAAATATAAATATTCAAACTTTTACAACATGTGACAATCATAAAACTTTTGATTTTTGAGGACACTTCACTCTCATGCGTCATATCATACGTACAATATTTGGCACTTTCCTCATCTTTGGGTAGTGCGACTTTATCAGGGTATCGTGGTGAGGGGTCACATATATGATGTATTATTGAAGATCATCTTTGCAGGCCAGAGACTAAATTGCATTGAACCTACAACTATATACAAGACAAGTTGGTTCTCGAACCACAAGTCTCGCCTGTTTTAACGGTCAGAAAATGAGGCATGCACCTTTCATTGGCAGTTTTCAGCAAAATGCTGGGGGGGGGGGGGGCAAGCCATAAAAGTATGACAATATAAATTTGTTCAGTAGAACTACATTTGACCTCGAAATTGATTTGCGTTCTGGGCAGTGGTTCTTCTGGCCAAGTTTGGTGGTCCTAGGACATCCCGATAGAGTGACCCATAGATGACCCCCTGATGACCCCTGCATGACCTTTGACCTGGGCATTGTTCTGCATTCAGGTCAGTGCGTTCTAACGGACAAGTTAAGGTGGTCACCTAGCACTTCCGTATATGACAATGACCTTTTGATTATGGACCCAGATCGACCCTGCATGACCTTTGACCTGGCATTGTTCTGCATTCAGCGTTAGTGTTCTTCTGTCCAAGTTAGGTGGATCCTAGTACATTCCTATGACGAATTGACTCTTATGGATGACCCAGATGGACCACTGCTGACCTGTTGACCCCAATTACCCTTCAGTCCACCCACCTGATCATTGTTACCAAGTTTGTTTGATTGAAGCAACACTTTTCAATTGACAGTCATTTTACCGAAACTCTTACCAAAATGAGTGGACATACTACTACTACATCTTACATACAAAAAGTGATTTATAGTCTCTTCCTGAACACGTCAACAGCGAGGGACAATAAAAAAAGCACAGACATATGTCAATATATGACAGTGGGAACATTTACTTATTTCTCATGGATGACAGTAATGACTATCTTTATAAGTGAAGATAATGTAAGATTTTACGTGTGTCATTATTAAGTTTGTAATTGCCATTTATACTGTTTGTAGACTGCTGAGAGAAATGCATTCAAATACACATATAAGGTCAGCTGTATAAGTTTTATTTGTAAATCTAATACAAACTTCACGTTGAATGTATTGTTTTAAGAAACTTTAAGAATTAAGTGCTACATAAATGTATTTTATCATCATTTATTTTCAGTGTCATAGTGATAATAGTAATAACTATAACATCAGTATAAGTAACAATTATGTAAAAAAAGTTGTTTTGTAATAATTATGAATTTTTTTTAATATGACCCTGTTGGTAATAGGCTAACAAGTGCATCTTAGAGTTTCCATGTATTCATTAGCTTTTGTCTGTTTTCTTTTCTGAATAAACGAAACAGTAATATATATATATCAATATTTAAATATTTATGTAAGCTGATGTTTGCTAAATAACTTTGATAATTTAATAACATTCCATGAATTCATAATCATAGCAAATGAAGTATCATTGTAAGGGGAAATAGATAGACAGGCTTTTCAATGATACCACTATCAAGAATTATACTATAATACCAAGAGAGATATCAAAGCTCAAAATTGAGTTGCAGAAATTTTTTTGGTGGGGTTTAGTTTAATCAATTATAACTAGATTTTAATTCTTCACTGAGACGAATTGGTGATCTGCGTATTCGCTCCGATCATTTAATCTGAAAAGATTTTGACAATCTATATGACTTATTATTGTTTGATCAAAGCTGTCCCATTTTCCTTTTAATTCTGTATCAAACATTAATCTAAACTTTGACGCGTTCGTCGTGGCGTGCGTCTGCTTATGATTATCACCAGTGATGACTTTTGACCTGAAGTTACTGTGTACCAAGTTTGGTTACGTAACTCGACTCCATGAAATGCGATTTTCCTTTGTGATGTCATAGATGACGTCACAGCAATTTGGCATAGAAAGCGATGCCTGAAACGCTATCTACGCATCATAGGCTATCATAATAAGCAATAAAAAGTAGGGGTCACCGTTAATTCTAGAGAGTTACGAGTGATTTAAAAATGCCGCCATTCGCTACGCGCATATGCGTGCGCATTTACGTTTTTCGCGTGTGTAAGCAATATTTTGGGTTCTGGTGGACGGGAAAGGGTTCTAAATGACGTAGAATTCAGTTAGACATTCAAAATCATCGAAAAAAACACGTTATTCCGTACGGAAAGGGGTGCGCGCAAAAAAACGTGCGCCTACGCGTGCGCACCAAAATGCTCCAAATGACCTGTAACATATACATGTGTTACTGTTAACAAGAAGTCATTTGGAGCCCTATAAAACTTTGACGCGCACGCACTCGCCCGTGGAGGCGCGCGCGCACATGTGGTCAGGTCCAGCAGATGGCCCGTGACCTCAACTTGACCTCTGCCAAAGTTGATTGTTTTATTCGAAGGCTCAAGATATTGCAATTATAGGTTAACTCTAACTTTTTACTAATTACGTCATAGATGACATCACGAACAAGTGACCACATTGACAAAAATTGTGTGGTGAGATATTGACATGGGACATAACTATGGTAAGTTACAAGATGATTGACGATGGCGTTAATGAGATATCTTGAACACAAGAAATGGTCAGAAAGAAACATGAAAAAAAAAGAAAAAAAAGAAGAAAGATTTTGACGAAATCTATGGTGATCCGCGTAACCGCGGATCACCAAAAAGCATTCAAGATTACTTGGTGTTCCCACAGTTGCAAAGCCATAGTAACCATCCTGGCATCGCTGACAGAAGTCACCCGCCGTTTTGTCCTGACACTCCATGCAGACGCCTGTCTCTGGGTTACACGGGAGGGCACTATGTCCGTTGCAGTCACATGGTATGCAATCCGAGAATGATCCAAGGCCCGGGGAGGCTCGACGGTAACCAGGGGCACACTGCTCACAAAACTGACCCTAAAATGACAATGAAAGGTTAATGTTTTCTTATCAATGGAGGTCCTGAAATTCATCATTTCAGACCGAATTATTTGACTTATCTGAGCAATGGTGAGAGCGATGTGTGGTGTGAAGCTGATGGACAGGAAGAAGACTGAGGTTTTGATGCAGATGTTGGGTTTGGAAGAGACAGTGGATCAGATGGCGAAGGCGAACGGAGTACGTTGGTATGGACATGTGTTGAGGAGGGAAGTTGATCATGTTTTGAGAAGGGCGCTTGAGTTTGAGGTGGCTGGTCAGAGGGGAAGGGGGCGACCGAAGAAGACATGGAAGAAGCAAGTGGTGGAAGAAATTAGGAGGGTTGGGTTGAGGGAGGAGGATGCGCCAAATAGAGTAAAGTGGAGGGAGGGGGTGAGGGTGATTTCTGTGTGTGCGAGGTGAATCCTGCCACCCCCGCAGTTGGGGACTAAACCGGACTTAAAACCTGGATTACTACTATCTAACAAATAGACAAATAAGTAACAGTCAAATAAATACAACATTCTAAAGAAATTTGTTATTTTATTTACTCTAAATTTCAATTTAAACATTTATCACTTTTCTCGTATTGACAGTTCTCATGGTTTGACAGAATATCATTCTAGTAGTACAAGAAGTAACAGTGGTAGAAGTAGTAGTAGCACGGTAATAGTAGTAGCAGCAGCAGTGAAGAAGAAGAAGTGCTAGCAGCCGCAGCGATAGCAGTAACAGGAGTAGTAGCAGTTGCATTCATTGTGACAGAAATAATAGCTGCTGTAGAAGAATCAAATAATTTATCCTTCTAAACTCCCTTCATTACATTTACAAACAAAATTCCAACAATACTGCATGTTTTTTTTTTTTTATTCCATCAAAGCCTATCAAAATCAGAAATATGTACATATCACTTAGCTTACATTTAGTATCAAACATACATTTCTTATTCGGATTCAATTCTATTTATATATATAATTTTTTTAATTTGTATTCATTAATTGAAATTTCACCTTAAAGGTTTATTTGTTTAGAATATCTATTTGTCGTAGTTTTCATTCGTTTTTATCATAATTTATTTATTCAACTATATCAGTTAAATTTATGTATATTTCTATGTAATTTATTTACTTTAATTTAACTTGATTTATTCTTAACCCTATTTTAACTGGGCTATTTCAGACCAGGTTTTTACTGGGGGGGGGTCAATTTGACCCCCCCCACGAGATCTCGGCCGCCGATCGCGCGATCGCCGCGAAAATTTGCATGCGCATAGAGCCGAATGTAAACTACACGACTGTGTAGTGAAATTTGCCAAAAAATTATTTTTTCTATTTTTTAAGTAATTAATTATGCAAATAAGTGTATGAAATTTTTGTTTTCGCCTATAACTCACTTATTACAGCTAGTAGAATGCTAATTTTTGGTGAAAATATTCATATTGACATTTCTAACATTTATTACAAAACTTTGCCAAATTTGGAATTAATTTCTTATGTATTCATTTGTTTTCGTGAATTTCTTAATGTATTTCTTTGTTTTACGACCTTTGTTTTCTATATGTTTTTTTTGATGAAAATTTTGTTGGGACACTTTTGCAATCGTAAACAGCATAAAATTAATTCGTTATTTTGCATTTCAAACCAGTAACCAGCAAAATAATCATAACATTTAAATTGATTTCTTTCTGGCGTGAAAACACAATTTCCAATATGACTTTGTACACGACAATCACGTTTTTGGAGCAATTTTTGGTTGACAATGCAATGTATAAAAAGTTGCGCGCGTCGTAACGGTATGTCAATTTTCAAACGAAAATGGTCTCCAAAAAGATGCGGCAAGACTTGAAAGTAAAAAGTCAGCGAGCGACGCGGTGAAAAAATTTTGCACGGCGGCATGGTCGCGAAATTCGTTGAGGGGGGGTCAAATTGACCCCCCCCAGTTAATATAGGGTTAAGTACTCACTTTAAGTTAATTCAATTTATTGTATTATATTGCTTGTGTTTATTGCCGATTTTTAATTGTTATGTACATGCATATATGTGTATTATGGTTATGTTTTTATTGATGCAGGGCCCTCTTGCAAAGCAGTTGTTTTAACTGAATGGGGCTACCCTGTTAAAAGAAAACTGAAATAAATAAATAAATAAATAAATAAATAAATAAATAAATAAATAAATAACTGTAATTTTTGTCAGGTAGGAGTCGTCCCCAGGGGAGTTGTCCACTGGGGGAGTTGTCATGTGGGAGTCCTCCCCAGGGGGAGTTGTCCTCCGGCGGACTTGTCCTGACATGGCTTACCGTATATTCTGGAGGGCAGTTGCAGTCTTCCACATAGTCAGCAGGTACATTACCAGCAGATAAACCGGTAACATTGGTGGCCAAGGTGAGTGAAGCATCATGGAAGTATACTGATTGGCCAGGCAACTATAACAAGATGCAACAGATACAATATAATACAATAAGAATTATAGTACTTTCGCAACTTTTACAAGTTGATTTAAACGCATTACAATTTACAATTTAACGTTACACAATATTACACAATGGTAATTGTTAAGACACTTTAGATTGGTTCTCTGACTGTTGTAGATGCCATTACAAGATTGTGATTTGACAGAATGAATTTTGCAAATGTTTTGATCATTTCTACAGAACACTCAAAGAGCATAATGGATCAAACAACAGCATCACTACGGACATCTACAGTAATTTAAACAGTAATTTAAACAAAATTGGGAACACAAAATAACTAACAAATTGAGCTACCACTCTTGATTGTATCATCTCCACCACCACCGCCACCATCATCATCATCATCATCATCATCATCATCATCACCATCACTACCAACATCATCATTGTCACTATCATCTAAAAATCATCACCATCACCATCACCATCACCACTACTACCACCACCACCACCATCACCATCATCATCACCACCACTACCACCACCACCACTACCACCACCACCACCATCATCATCATCATCATCACCACCACCACTAGCACCACCATCATCATCACCACCACAAGCACCATCATCATTTCCACCACTACTATCATCATCACCATCATCACCACCACCACTACTACCATCATCATCACCATCATCACCACCACCATCATCATCATCATCATCATCACCATTACTACCACTACCACCACAACCATCAACATCATCTGCTCAACATATCATCATCATCATCACCACTACCAACACCATCATCATCATCATCTGCTCAATATATCATCATCATCATCATCAACATCATCATCTATCAACATCATCATCATCATCCTGATCATCCTGATATACATTCTCGACATATCCAATGAAATAATATGGAGTGATGACCTTAGTGGCACTTCAAAGATGCAGATGTACCTACCGTGGCATACTTGGCTCGCACTCGTATCCCAGTGATGCTAGAGAGCACATGAACCACCTCTTCTGCAGACGGCAATCGTCCAGATGGACTATCGACACGCCAGTAGTTTTCATGCAGTTTAAACTGTCCAAAAAAGCAAACATTTTCTCTTTAAATAGTGACAGGTATCAACAGATTTATAATCCCAAGGAGACATTAAAGGACTAAACATAATTACAAATAGTTGGTGGTTGTCGTTGCTATTTCCTTTCAAAGTGAGTGTCATAAATGGACAGTGTTTACCATCTTTAATTTGATTCAGCTACGAAAAGATACATAGTAATATAGTCCTTAAAATTTAGGATCCATATAGCTTTTGAAAATAAATAAACCATTTGTATATTCACAGTTCGAACGGGCTCAAGCTGTGTAACAGTAGTATAGAATGAAAATTCAATGAAATGAAAGCCGTCTTATTATTCAAGTTGATTTTGTAACAGTCCTTTTACTGCAAACAAAAGATTAAATTTCTGCTCCAAAGTGTTGTGAGAGGTGAAATTGTGTATAAAGCTTTTAATCATATAACACAATTTATGCTTATATCTCTGTACAAATCAAGGACACAAACTTCGCGTCTTTTCATTGCTTGTCCCATTGAATTTTACCATAAATCAAGCCAGGTTGTAGACCTAATGACCTTTGGGGGAGGCTTGTGATCTTGACTTGCACCACACACTAGGCCAGTAATCCCCTTTGCTTAGGCTCAATACCCCCTACAAAACAATTACTCCCAGGGACCCAAATCCCCAGGAACCCAAAATCCCCAGGGACCCAAGCTTGCTTACCTGGTACACAGTAGCATTGGTGACAGGTGAAGCCGGTGGCATGGGCAGCACCGCAACGAGTGGTTCTGTGACGTACTGTCCATAGATGAACACATCCCCGTCGGGAGACATCGTCTGGTTCTCCGAGGTGGTCTGGCTGAGGGTGAATTCAAAGATCTGACCGTAGGCGGTGCGGCGATCGCCGTGGTAGATTTGGGGGGCGACGAAGAAGAGATCGGTCGTGTTGCCTGGATCCATCAACTGTAGAACAAACCTGAAGGATGAAAATGGAATTATACTCAGTTAATTCTCGAACCACAATGATTAAAACTCTTCTGCCAAGTAATTTGAGTAATAGAAGAATTTGACATTTAAAAATGTGTTTTGACATCAAGAGGACTATTGTAAAATTAGTACACACATACAGATACTTTCATATGATGCAATGTCAATGTGTTATGAGGTCAGCCATGTTGGATTTTGTATGTCATGCCATCATGCGTCTTACTATATGCTATTCTTTAATTAACTACATTGTATATACAGTCAAGTAAAACATTAATAAATAAAAACATTTGTGGGTCAAAGGGCAGTATGTAAGGTTGGTAAATAATGAAAAGTGAAATTTTCTTCTTTTGTGTTTTTAGATAGACCTATATCATCTATAAATGCCCTGAAAATCAAACATTCTGAAATGCTTCCTTTTCTGAAAATTAACAGGGCAGTTTGACTGCATGCAGTTAATAAGTATGCCTCTCTAGTCTGCTCTCCCACCCAGTTTGATTTAAATTGAAAAATCTCATACATTCATGTACTCAACCTGATTAGAAAATGTTCCGTTACCACGCTATTGAAAGCAAATAAGACACACATGATGTTATATAATAACCACCATCCTTAAAAATCTGTGTTCAAAATGTTTCTGTAAGATATATGCAATTAAAGTAATACAAGAATGTGTCAGTTAAAAACTTGTGAGGTGTTTCTGTCTCAGCATGGGACCTCGGGCATTACATCCTATTTGAGAGACCTTACCCAAGGACACAACCGACATGGCTTAGATTAAAAAGTAGGGATCTTTAAACTGAGAAGCTATTATTCACAAAGCCATGATGTTTCCCCCAAGTTTACATTACATTTTGAAATTTGTGTTTGGGGGTGCAACACAAAGCTGCCAATGATACTCCAGAAAGAAATGATTCAATTTGTGTATCATCCCAACAATGACATACGGAGCTGATACGTGGACAACTAAAAAACAACTGGGATAAAAACTGGGCACAACACAGAGGGTGAAGGAGCGAAGATGCTAAACATTTCAATAAGGGACATGATAAGTAATGCA
>JZLH01S0167193.1:6629-16906 GCA_001188425.1 Eucidaris tribuloides
CGGAACGCGATTGGTCTGTTGATGTCCTATCATGAATGCCACTGAAAATATTGATTTGATAAATATTGAGTATTTTATGAGGGGAAAACGCATACAAAACAAATATGTACACTATATCCTTTTTACCTGGGTTTTAGATAGACATAAAACGACCAGGGGTTACGTCATAAATTTTAATCTTGAGATTATAGAATAATTACGAAGTCCTAATTTGATTTATTGCATCCTGAAAACTGGATATCTATCATAATATTGTTGCAAGATTACTAATATTTATGAAATATTTAGCATTAACTTAACACAATTTATTACTTGTGGAAAAATATTATTTTGATTTATTGAATATCAGTTTTAAGAAGTTTTATTTGAGGGAAATGGAAATATCAATGTCGAAATAAATAAGATCCCAAACTTTCATTAGAGTTTAATCATTCTTCTACATTAGTTATTCAAAAACGATTAAAAACCTCTGACATATTCATTATCTTAAGTAAATCTGAAATGACAGTTTCTGAGTTTCAATGTTACATAATCACAAAAGATGTAATTTATCTGATATTAATGCATGTACAAGTACTTTTGTTTGAGTACTACATGTAGGTGACGAAATAAATTAAAACCCATCTTGGAAACGTGACTTAAATGGAGACTTTCCCTGAATAACCCCTATTCTTTTCACAGCAGACTCAATTGCACGGCTACAAATCTGCTAATTTCCTACTTACCCTGAATCTAACGGTGTGCCGTCAATCCATGCAAATGTTGCTACATCGGTGGTGCCCGTTAGTCCAATCCAGAAATTGAAGCCAGTGGATGATAATGCTACTTTATTGATGATGTTAGTTACGAACGACTACAGAACAAACAGACAGAACAACAAATTTATCATATTAAAATCGATTGAAACTTTAAGAAAGTTTTATTCTGGCATAAGACTAATAAACTAGGTGACTATATGAGATACTATTTCACGCCGTTTACCGGAATTTTCATTTTTGTCATGATTGAATAACTAATACAATTTTATACGTTGCGGGGTTTTTTTTATTACGCATTTATTTATAAGAAATGTATCTGCAACCTGCACCTACTAATTTGTATTGCACTTAATGGATATATAATAACACGTTTGATAAGAATCGGACGATAAGACAAATATCATACATTTTTAAAACTTCTGGTGTCAATAAAATTTGAAACACAGATGTGTCACCTCTTTGTGGTCTTGATGCTAGATTGGCTTTTGTACGTGTAAAATTAAATTATTGATAGTAGCTGAATATCACAGAGAAATTCTCAGCAGAAACCCTCGCTTTGTGGAATATTTCGATCTGATTAAATGGTCAATTAAACAATTATCTTGTCATGTGAAGTGCTTATTTCATGAAAAACAATTAAGGGCCACTGGGGCACAGTACAAGAACCGCAAGGAATTGAAAATATTACACAAGAGAATTCTATATATGAAACAAACAAATAAATGAATGTCTTTAATATTTAATTGATTTGCGGTTTTTTAAGTGGCAGCACCCAAAATCAAATTACATTATTAATTTGAGTCAAAACAAAACTGTTAAAAAATTCGAAATGAAGGCAACATATAGAATAGCAAATGGTCACACTTACGTTAATTTCCCGTGTTCTCATTATCGCTAGATCTCCCCCATAACCCCTGACAGACAGTTCTAGCCCGATTCAAACGTTCTGGTAGTGTCCTCTGCCCGATAGAGGGTGTCTCCAAACATGTGCCATCCTGGTGGAACACACGACTGACTGGTAACTGTTGAAACGCGTACGAAAAGAAACTAGTGATGAGTATAACATAATCAGATACATATACAGTGAAACCTGTATATAAAGACCACTGAAGGAAGACAAAAAAATGGTCCTTATGAGCAGATGGTCTTAAGTACAAGGTCCTGTAATGCATATTTCAATGAGAAGCAATTTTCAAGGGATGCAAAACTTGTGGTATTTGAAAAGGTGGTCTTTCTATACAGGTGATCACTAGAGCAGGTTTGGCTGTATTTTGATGAGTATGTTTTTGTGTGCAATATGAATTGTATTATGTACTTTCGTATCTCAATATGTAACAAATTCCGTATTATTATATTGAATCATTGTTTGTATTGAATTGTCATATGTATTAGTGTATTTGACAAATGCAGAAATCAATTTGAACCCTAACCCTAACGAACATAAGAGGTTGTAACCAAGTCATGGATGAGTGAGCACACTTTATAAAAAAAAAGAATAACATTATTTACCATTATTTTGGCGTAAGAGATGACTCCTGTGACTTTTGCAAAGTGACACTTTTGCCTTAAATGCATGCTCACTCATGCATGGCTTGACGGATCAATCACATTTTCACACATAATTTAGTCAATGAGTGCAGAAATGCTCCTGCTAGATTATTTTGCTGAAACTTATTTCGTTGAAAAGTTATGGTAGTTTGAAAAAGGGGGTAGTTACTTTTTTTTGTGTGTGTGTATAATTTGGGGGGCTTTAAGGCATGCGATGGAGATGTTTATTATTCACTCCGGGGCCTACAGTGCTCTCACATTTCCACAACTCGCCAAATTATTTCGCCTACTAAGTTTAAATGATCAATAAAGGCACTAAATCCGTTCCCACCAAAATGAGTCATCGGCATCAGTTCACGCTTGGAAAAATAGGTTCAACTATACACTGGGACTAGGAGCACCTTGTAAAGGTCTGCAAGGTGCAAAGTTGCACCTGTAAATTATCTCCCAGTGTGTGACATTGGTCTGCAACTTTAAAGGTGCATACTTTTCTTAGTGTATATTTATCTAGCTATACAATACTGGAGAATTTCAAGCAAAATTGCACTTGTATTATGAAATATCGTGTATTCTATTTGTTTATAAAATGGTCATGTTGATTCTGTGTGTTATGCGAGTGGGCATTAGTTTATACTAATGCCCGCTCAGATTTTTGAAACCATTTTATATTTTATAAAACAAATAATGCACGTTCGGTCATTAGTAAAACTATTGACCCTCGGTAACTTTCTAAAAATCCCAAACACACTCGGCTTTCAGCCTCGCGTGTTTCAGATTTTTAAAAAGTTACCTCGCGGTCAATAGTTTTTAATAACGACCTCGCTAATGTGCATTATTTGTATAATATCAATGGCAAGATTACAAACTCTGGTAGAGAAATACATTCTCTCCAGAAGGGATTCAGTGCCTTGAAAACTACGCTCTTTATTATTCTACCGTGTACGGTCATAAATCGAATCAAATAAATCAATGAAAACAATGGAAAATATCTAGCCAGAGGAATGTGCAGAGTGATACACAAACATGAATAGCTATGCAACTTGTTATATTTTTTTTTCGTAGGCGAAATCATGATACTTACCTAGTGTTACTGCTGTGAGGGTACAACTGACAAGTATCAAAAAGGGGTTTCCTTGCAAAATACCAGTAACACAACATGGATTCACCATCTTGATACCAAGGCTATTTTCCAGTGATAAAACTATACTATAATATCGCATAAGAGGTTGAAAACTTCATGAATTTTCTCCGTGAAGTGATTAACTACGCTGCGATATGTAATATTTTGGACTGTCTGCATACGAAGTGAGAAGTGATTCGACCTGGTACACCTGAATAGCAACACAGAATTCTATCGTATGGTTCTAATAATAAATGAACTAGAATATTTATTTGATACTACTTCCGCAAACTACGTCAAACTTGGTTTCAGTACCGACCCGGTAGAGTGCTTTTTAGAAGGGGACTTGAAGTGAAACACCAGTCGCCTTTCATCGATTTACAGATGGATGGTTTCTGTACAATCGTGCAGTGAATGAATATGTACATGTAAATATTATTTCCCGGTAGTGGGAGGTATGCGGATTATCAAACACAGACGTACTATAGGTTTGTACGTCTGTGTTATCAAATTTAAAATTTGTTGCAATATGATAGGATTGAAAAGGGCTCAACTGTAGGGACTTAACTGTATACCTAAAATTGCATTTACTAGTACTGTATATGAAGATAACGTTCTACCAAATTATTTGTAGTCTTTATTATGTATAGTCAACCCTCCAAATTCGAGTCTGTGTCAGGTACATACGCACACACAGAAAGACACCCACAGCCACACGCTGAAACACAGATACACACACGAACGGACATACACAGACACTTACAAACACATACACACACACACACACACACACACACACATACACCAACATAAACACATGACACACACACGCACGCGCAGACACACACACACACACATACTAGCGCGAGTACACACCGGTTCTTATTAGGACAAGAATCAAGTACTCTCCGACCTTCCATTCCCATCCCTACTCCACTCTTTCCATTCATCCGGGCACAAATTGGGGAGGGGTTGAATGAGTGGATCTTGGCTAGAGTAGATTGCCTTGATGCGTACATACACCCTACCCCCTCCCCAACACACACACACAGAAAAAGAAACTGTGACATGGGTCCATATTATCCTCTTTTTTATCTGGACGTGGGGGCATTCCCATTTGAAAACATTCTGAAGCAAGTTGTTTCAGTCACGCACGCATTCACACAATACAAACACGCACACACACACGCACACACACACACACACACACAGCCCTCTAAGTATCACGTACTTTGCACAATTTACATACCGAAGTAAGACACCATAAAGACACGTCTTACTGGTACCTTACGATGTAAATTTATTCCACACCTAGAGCTGCTGCACTTACAGTACTTACTCATTAAGTTACACGCGTACCAATTACGACTCATATATTACGTCATTATTACGTAGTTTACGATCAAGATTGACCTACCCAACTTAATATTACACGTACTCTCTTATTAAAACTTAGACCCTTGGCAACTGAATTCTTACTTACAGTCCTTTTACATAGAAATACTTACATCTTACTTCTTACAATATTACAAATATTACTCGTGGCCCCTATACACATTTTCTTATATGCAAATATAACATAACTTAACAAAAATAATGACTTATACAAAACTTATATGTACGAAGGTTTTCTTTAAAAAAATTACACTTTACGCATATTTTTGTTGCCACTTTTGTCGCTTCTCACGGGCAAGAAAAGACCAACCATTATTAATACAAAATAAAGAACGCGAGCATTACCTTACCGACATATTCTTATGGAAAATAAACTAATACTTGATGCATAATACGAGTTGATTGCAATATACTGTGCCAGACACAGACACAATATCACAAGCAGTACGACCCACAGTACGAGAGTGATTCCATTAACAGGTACAAAATGTGTTACACTTTGGTGTCCAAGTTACGTCGGACATAATGATTTACTTGACCAGGTACGTACAGTTATGCTAGTAGATTAATAGAGCTGTTTCACATTCAGTGTCATCATTATACTTGATCACCACTTAAAAAATGAAGTCAAAATGACTTGCAAAAAGGGTGTGTTGGGTCACACACTAAAACGGGGTCAAATGTGACCCCAGCAAGGATCATGATGGTACTAAATCTGGGTCAAACCTGGCCCAATTCTGGGTCACATCCAACTCAATTCCACGTCAAATCCAATTCTTTTCTGGGTCTTGCACAAACAAACCCTGTTCCAAGTCAATCTGTTTGTTTGTTTTTTAAAGATGTGTGACTAGGGGCAAGGACAGAAACCCCCTTTCCCTGACAGATTAGGTATCTAATACTGTTCCAAGAATCAAATCGTCCAATGTTAGATACCCAGACACCAAAATGCTACACATTTAGCCCTTCACTATGGAATCACACATGAAGCGAAAACAGATTTACATGAATCACATACTAAAGACAATTCTCCTAAGCATGAAACGATAAGCATACAATATCAGATTGAAGTAAACTTACTTAACATAAAGAGATGTGGCTTCTTTATATCCATAAATCTACTGCTATGATGTTTGCGTGATCATATCTATCTAACCCATCCAAATTAAAATGTGGCATAACATCGATGTCTTCATCCACCATTACTCGGCTATTGGGCTAAAACTATGTAAATCATTTATTTTTCCTCACTTACAATGAGGATTTGTTTCCAACTACAATGTATGATGGAAAGTATTCGTATAGTACATCACAAATAATAAACTTATGAATAGTGCACAAAAGATAAATGAACCATGGAAAATATCTCCCTAAAGAGGGATTTCTTTATAAACAAATATTTTTGTCTGATTACCTTTATCAAGAAATGGTATCATTCATAAACCTCTTTGGCCAAAGCATGGTATTTACTGGTCTGACGTTCTCAGTAGAAAAATTATTCAACAGCCCCATGAAAAAAAAAGAGAAAAGGGTGATTCTTTTGCAACTTAAATTCGAATTATTGTTATATTTCACCCTTTACATAAATCAAAATTGGGGAATATGCCCTCAGTTATTTGTATGATAGATATCATCTTCAAACTAAAATTGAGAGAACTTTATTAACACTTCTATATATTTAGTAGTGGTGCAGATCTACTGGCATACATACACACAATAGCAGACAAAAACTGGTGCAATGTACTAACATTATTTTCATAGACACACATACATTCACACACAAACAGAGAAACATGTACTAGTTCACGGTGCACCATAAAGGCACAATATTCAACATGGAAGAACATGATAACATCGGCATAAACCGCTTTCCATAAGCAACGTTAATGTGTCTAGCCCCCCCCCCCAAAAAAAAAACCCCACATTTCAGTAAAACAATGCAAATCAGCCTAGTTTTTGGTTTGTTTTTTACTATCCTACACATATCGTGATAAATCTCAATCCCATGTACACTTCAACTCAAATAAGCAAAAACATACATTCTGTTTGAAAGTCATTGATATATCAGGACTATGTCACTATATCAAATGCAAACTTAAATTGGGAATATCAAAAACCTATCATGGCTCTACTTGGAGTTATACCTATTGTATTACAGAGTGAATAACCTGAATTTTGTTGAACGTTACCCAAATAATTTTGTCATAGGTATTTTTTTGGTTTGAAGTAACTTAAATCAAGTGATTTAAATAAGTCGTGAGCAGATTTGTGGTGTCAGGTTTAAGTGGGACACCGAAATGTCACACATGCCCCTCATTTAGAAAATAACTCACTTCTGTTTGAAGCAGATTGTATGACATTGACAAATCAACATAACAAACCTTGCTAAACAAGTCCAGAAAATGACCCGAAAATAGAATTGATCTTAACTTCTTAAAGAGTCCTTTGAAACACTAGTTTTAACCATATTTTCCACTTTGGACTGCTTACATGTCGGATCACCTTCGTTGCAACACAGAGTTATTTTGTGAGACCACTCGTCTATCACATCCTATTACAACTTCACTCTAATATGCTCTTCCTAAATTGAGTCTTTTACTGAAGACTCTTCTAATATTTGCTTTTAAATCGCTATCCCATCTTATACCCCACTCGAGATGTCTTGTCTAAATTACCTTGTTATCGATAGGTAGCTCTGTTACATTGTCTCTAGTCTTCTTGTGTTTTCAGTGCAATGACCCCCACTCACATCCCTTACTCTTCCAATAGGGAAAAAATAGTGTCATGACCAGATTGCATTTGATGTTAAACAAACCAGTGTGTTACATGACAAACTGATTACGAATTGCTTTACAGGCCTAATCTGATCTTGAACATTGTACCTACAGCCAAACACAAAGAGTGAAACCCAATTCAAATCTTATGCTGTTAACATGTTTACATTTAACCCTATTGACCCATCAGCTTTATTCATCCAAACTATGAAACGTGTCAAGTCCAATCAATCCTTTTGAGATGAGAATTTTCATTGACTAATTAAATTATATTAATATCATTTACAAATATTATGATAAATATTGTTATCATACTTGTTAGAAACAAACCTGTTTAATTTCTAAGGAATTTTAAAACTGATTTTTCTTCCACTTGATGTAATCAACTCCTGTTTAAAATGACTTTTACAAGGAAAAGCATCATTATTGCTTGGAATATGAGACCTATTAAAACCCGTCTGTAATGGAAATTGCAAATAAATAGCTGAGATATATCTTGGGTCAATATTAAGTAGTTTAAATCTATTCTAATTTTACAAGTCCCTGCAGCAATTCTGAAATTTCAAGATTACTTGTGAAACGCTTGAATTTTGAGTTGCAAAAACAAAATTTCAAATAGAATTGCACACTAACACTAATATATCACGGCCCTACTATATTTCTATCACATAAAAAGTAATATTTCATTTAAATCATCATTTGGCATCCCTATAATACATGCTACTTTTATTTCATTTTCCCTGACACACTAGTGAAATTCGACACGAACTTCACAATTATTTCAAATTGACAAAATGGAAATTAGTTAAAAAATATAAATGCTAATTAATCATAGCCTAAATTATTGTATAAAACAGAACATAATTAACATAAGATTCAACCCTTCTGGTTTGAAATTAAATTAATTAAACCTACCCACTAATCTGAATTGCATGTTGAACATAAAATGACTTCGTGAGAAAGACACTGATAAAAGTATAGGCTGAAAGGCATACAAGATACACACATTAGTCTGTATAGTGTACACACACAAATACCAGTCATACCTTGGTGGATTTTTGACATTCTCAAGAGGAAGAAAATGGGTGTGGCACTGGGCGTGGCCAAGCTTTGAGTGACAGGAAGCCTTACTAATGTGACTATTAATCTTATTGCTTAGGAGAGTAGACAGGTGGGCCCTTTGGAACTAGAAAGCATGTATTTCAGCAAATTATGACAAATCTACTTCATTTCATTTCTCTAGAGGACAAATTAGTCTCAAGTCATATCAAAATTGGGTACTGGATGCAGATAATTATGCTGAGATATCAAAGGTGAAGTATGGCATGAACTTATCAGGTATTTACCTGTGATCATCTTTAGTTTGGCTGGTTTGAATGTTACAATAGAGGTCAATTATCTCCTGTGTGTGGTAAAAGGAGATGGTATCAAAACCTCTGCTTTGAAATTATCCCACAAAGAGTTTATCTTGTACTTTGGGAATATTGATACAAGTTTTAATCTAATTTTGTTTGTTATGGAATCAATGTATTCAGATCAAATTTGAAAACTTTGTGTGCACCACTAAACAGTTATAATTAACAGCTGTAAACTGGTGTTAGAATGAGCGGCTACAAACTGATATTTACCACAATAAGGTATCCTTATTCTGACTATCTCTAAAACAAATTTGAATATTTTAGCAACCAAAACATCGTAACTGAGAGTCATAAAAGATGGGGGCATTACGTATGAAAATTAGAATTGTGCCAAACGAATTGATACTATCACAAGTACAGATGAGAATCTAGGTTCCCTCATGGTAAAAATTATCGTAATATTTTGAAATGCAGCTGTTAATACAGAATTGTAAGTAATTCCCATTGACATGTGACTGAAGATAGACTGTCATCTAGATTGTTGAAATACACATCACTTCACTGAAAATTGATCAAACTCCTAAATACAAATATCCACCAAGATTGACAAAGAAACATAAATTGATCCAATACAAACAACACGAAACCGCAGCAGCTTACGTTATCATACCATTAGTTAATTTGCATACGTTACTCTTAAATAATACTTTACAAATACGGCAAACTTACTTAAATGCACTTAAAATACTTCTGATTGATAAGTTACGTAACTTATTGAAATGTAAATATAGCTTAAATAACATTGAGCCGTTGCCAAATTTCTAACTCATCATTTAACATCACAAATTGATGATGGCAATATGGCCATGTATTTATGAACTCTACGCTGAATAAGCTTTACACCTCAAAAAGCACAACTCTACTAGTCCTTGCTCCACTTTGCTCACCATGTAATGTTCATGATTGTGAATGTAAAAGCAAATGCATAACTTTTATTTGAATACTCTATGATGTACATTTGTGTTGGAACTAGGGAGGGGGCAGAGAGATCCAACAGCTGTAGCCCCCATGAAGTTATGGTGGGGGTCCCGAAGTATCAGCGAGACCCCCAATTTTAGATAAGACTTATCAAACAAAATATTTTAAAAATAGTATATTTGGGTTGTTTTCTTTTTTTTTCCTCTGCAAATCTATTGAAAGCTGTTGTTACTTGGGTTATCTGAGAATATAGTCTCTGCTATCCAATCCAAAGATCTGAAACCTAGATACACGTTCCACCAAGTGATGAACATGAATGTTACGTCAACTTTGGTTAAGAGGTTCTGAA
>JZLH01S0167204.1:2414-30100 GCA_001188425.1 Eucidaris tribuloides
TGTGTGTGTGTGTGTGTGTATGTGTGTGTGTGTGTGTGTGCGCGCGCGCGTGTGTGTGTGTATATCTGTGGTTGTGTATGTTTATCTGTGGTTGTGCGTGCACGTTATGGCGCAATACATGAGGTACAGACCAAGCAGTAATGTGAGCCGTAGCAGAAATAAGGGGTCAGTCATAGTGACCCCATACTTAATGCATGTAGTTTATCCCTTAAGCTCCAGGCTATTCCTAGAAATTGAATAAGCAATGCACCCATATAGATGTTATGAATGTTAATCACACTCTCAGAATGCAGAATCTTGTTGTAAAACAGTTATTACTGATCAAGCCACCCTGAATAAATATGTTTCAATAAAGAAAGAAATAAAATAAATAATGCACACAAACATAAACACACACAACACCACACACACACACACACACACACACACACTAACACACACACACACCAACACACACACACACACCACACACCACACACAACATCAACACCTGACAACACACAGTTTCAAATCACACACACACACATACTCACACGCCTACATAACAACAACCACCACACACCACACACACACACAGCATACATACTAAACATGCAAACATAACACACAACCATACCAGAGACACAACACACACATCCACACACCACCCACCACACCACCGACATCACAGATAACACACCATACCACAAAATACCAGTATTATGCGGCACCTTCTTCCTTGGACACCACGCAATTATGCACCCCGGCTGTAAAGAGGTTGACCGTTCTTCTACCTGGATGGGGGTGGGGGTGGGGCGTACTGTACAAATCTGTCTACATCACTTGTTACACGTTATCCTTGGTAGGCTAGCGGCCCCCCCCCCCCCACACCACACCACACTCACGACTCACCACGCTCTAGCACGCCTACGCTTGACGGATACAGACATAATTTTTCCATACGTACACTAACCCTTTCCGTTAAAAGTTTAACTTCAAATTACAGTTTGCAAGTATCTGTTTTAACACACATATAGCGTGGGTCATGATGACTAGCAGACTAAGTAAAACAAGCATAATTTCAACTCTCGATTACGGTTTCCATCGTGGCTCTTAATATTGACCATTTTTCCGCCTGGCATTGTGGCTATGATAGATTTTCATGAGATGGAAAGGAAGAAGAATTCATAACTTCTTCCTGACTAGAATCAATTTCTACCCAATATTCTCTAACAAGATCCAAAGATCCAAAACGAAAATATCCTTGCTACCCATCAGTTGCAAATGTCTCCATTTCATTTATTTACGTCGTTTTTTTATCTGGCATAGATCATTGCGTCTGCCTTTCTCTTGGCATTGGAATTGGAGTACATCCCCCTGGCCGCAAGTTAAGCGCCGAGCCCGAACGTGCAGCCTTTATAAATAACTTAACAGTGCATCCAACGGCATTTTCTAATGCATGCAAGCCTGTCTTTCCAACCTATAAGATATTATTTCAGTTCTACTCTTGGCTGTATGCGCCGCACGCTATACTCGTCGCCGTCTGCGTTCTGTGCGCAAAACCCGAACATTTTGATGACAATCATTCCCCGCGTTTAATACGTTGTCCAGTGCTTTAATAAACATCTTCGCATTTATGTTTGAATTAGCTCTAAATTAACTGTTCACTGAGGAATTTTGACGTGGGAGAGGAAAACAGCTGTACAACGTTTGAGGCATCGCAAATCCCCTGCTCGCGATGACAGGCAAACCGATGTAGAATGCAGGAACGTTCTGTAAAGGCACCGGCGAATTTTGTTCTCTCGAGTGCGCGGCACATTGCGATGTGTGCATAAAACACACACTGACAGGCGTACAGGTCATCGAGTCACCTGCATCGTAAGAACGGTATATTCCTCCATAAATCTCTCTGCCACGACCTGTCCTGCTTCCCTGGAGCGCGGGAAAAAAGGAGATAATTAACCACTTAAGTGAAAACAATGCGGATCATTCACCCCAATACCATCATGGCAGGGATTCTGTATCGGATGGACTGTATTCTGTTGTTCTTAGTGGGACTGCTTGTTTCGAGTTTTGCGGACGAATTAAAAAGTCGTGAGTATGCATTTTGAGATTGATTTTTACCGATTCCAATCTTCGGTGATGGTGTATAACGGGTTAGGTGCACATGCACGCACTATTATATTACTAGACAAATTACTCTTACACACATTTACTAAAATGAGACCATAACGAAGAAGGGAAATCTGCCTGGACAGAGAAGAATTTTCACTTACTTTATAAAATGAACGTTAATCTGTTTGGAAATTATTTTGTGCTCCCCAGTCCCCATACTAAAAACGTAAATAGCACTTAATAGTGATTTGGATCATGAATTCATTTCAGCATACACTAACTTCCTTATATCCAAAAGTATGTGTTTATATCATAAATATGAAATGTATCATATATGATACAATTCTGTATATATACATAGTTGTATGCAGATTCAACCAACCTAACACAATAATAAAACGTGTAATCTATGCACTTAAACATAGTTGTTTGTAACAATAAAACAAACATTACACAGTATATAAACAAGACATCCACCTAAAGAAATATCACACCGACAAAAGTTTGACAAAAAATGAGCTAAACCCAACTTCTCTCTGAAAACAGTGCCTACACAGAAACTAGAACTTAAAGGGAAATGGCAAGATTGGTAGTTCTCAATTTACGAAACAATACTCCCAGAATCAAGCATACTTTTTAAAGTTCCGCTGTGAAAATTTCACGGTCATATTTTTCGTCTTTGTTGTACAATTACTATCAGAAGATGCAGTGATAATAAAATTTATTGTGTATATTTTATTGTGCTTTCTATGGGATCAATTTCTATCAGGGCTGGAGACTAATCCAATACTGGTAAATTAATGTTTGATTCTCCTCAGATAAACAAATTCAAGACAAATCCTCCCAGCCTGGATTTACACTCTAGCAAGTGCAAATTGTATTATGTTTCAACTCATTTAGCTTTTGAGACATTCCTTTTTTTTTACTTCTCCCAACCATGTCACTGTTCTTTAAGATGATTAAATCGACTGTTTCTTGGATTCATACATGTAATAGTAAGATGATTTGCAGGCAAGAGCAGTGATGGAAAGAATTACATTTTTTTGAAGAAACATTATAATTAAAATGATATCAGCTTCCCAATTTGACTTACAATTACAATTACAATTAATTGCCTCCACCTATGATTACAACTACATTTACAACGTTTAGCACAAGTGATGTCCTTTTCAAAGGAACATCTATATATGGTTTTAATGAAAAAGTACAGAAAACGACAGCATTTTGCTCAAATTGTTTGTATTCTAGCAATGATTTTTCTAATTAATTAAAGGTATTTTTAACGAAACACATATGATAGTATGGTGCTTTAAAATGCGTGTTATCAAAACACTGTGTAAAATCCGGTATGGGAAAAATGTCATTGAAAGTAATTAAAAAGTAATTGTGACGATAACATCACATCTCCAATTGCAATTACAATTATAATTACACTTGTACGACACTGTCAGGATTACAATAAAATTACAAATAAATTACAGTTGCAATTACTTGACAATTTGTAAGTGATTGCAATCACATATTTCAATCACTCATGCCTGTTGGAGAGTTTTTGATAGGTTTGTAGCAATTTCACTTCTTTGATTTCATTTAGAGTATAAGGCCTAAAAAAAAATTGTTATGTTGCCCTCCAGCGACCGACCGTAAAATGCGAAAAATCAGGGTCGTGATTTTTTTTTTTCCAGCAGACCCAAAATATGCAACTCACCATTTTTTGGAGAAAATGTCAGATTTAAGCAAAGAATTTACCAAAATTCCTATTCAATGACTTAAAACAGCACTTTTATATGCATTTTGCCCATTTAAAAGACCCATAAAAAATATCGGGGAACTCTTTGCACAATTTCGTCCACAATACACTACGTACATGTGTATTGGTTACATCCAGGTTTAACTGTGGTAAAAAAAAATTAAATTAAAAAAAAATTAAAATCGACCGACCGACCCAATATTTAAATTTTCCCTCTGGAGGGCAACATAACAATTTTTTTAGGCCTAATTTATACAAGATACACAAGGTGCTTTCTATAGAAGTGACATATTTATTGCAATATCTCAATAAGTGTTGGTTTGATAAGTATTGGTTTGACAAACTGTATTTATTACACAGCTTTTACAGTCAAAAGATCGTCACTTCCTTTAAAATGTTAACCTTCCTGACATTACTGGTGCATTCTTACGGATATAAAATAATATCCAATGAAAAACAGTCACTACCATATTTTTTACGTCTAAAGAGGTAGTCGTGGAACGCATAGGCCTAGCAAGGATTTTGTAAGGAGGGAGGGGGGGGGGGGGTCATTAATTCCAAAGGGAATAGGTTTTATATTGCAAATACAGTCATAGACAAAAGTTTGAAATATGTTTTTCTACCAAATTCAGTTTTTAATCATATCAGGAACAGGTTTGTTGTCCTGAAGTAGAGCCAGGGGTGGCGGCCTCAGGGGGTCGGGGGTGGGCGGCCACCCCTATGTTTTC
The DNA here is from genome assembly GCA_001188425.1 of Eucidaris tribuloides. NCBI lineage: Eukaryota > Metazoa > Echinodermata > Echinoidea > Cidaroida > Cidaridae > Eucidaris > Eucidaris tribuloides. Next base: position 6,987 of record JZLH01S0167204.1, read on the forward strand.
TCAAACTTATTAAATGACGAGAATTTTACTGTATTTCGAAATGTCGCACCCTATTGTTCTTGATTTTGGCAAGTAAAAAAAAATTGGCGGCGAAAATATGGCTTTTTGTCGTCGTCGCCCCTGCCCCCCCCCCCCGCTTGTCGGACGTTGTTCAGGCTTTGCAGTTTGGCTAGTAACAAAAAAAAAAAAAAATGGCATGCAGAATTTTCCCGACGGATTTCACCTCTCCTAAAATTTCTGCATGGGTGATCAATCATTATTCGTCTGCATTTCAAAACAGAGCTACGCAAAAAATAAAAAATAATTCCAAACTTTTAGTTCCAGGACTGTACTACTACTACTATTACTTACTACTACTACTACTACTACTACTACTACTACTACTACTACTACTACTACTACTAACCAGTGTTTATACAGCACCCCTTTGACGCGACAAATAAAAAATAAACAGCAACAAAAAGGTCAACCAACTCACTTTTCAGTGCAAAAAAACCAAAAAAACAAATGAAAAAAGGGTGTTATGAGGGGGTGGTCTGGGTACGCGTTTTTGCTGTTATAAACAAATATTTGTCTCCATTCCGTGGGTTTTGAGAAGTCGTCGTATTTAGGTATTTTATTATCCTGTTTTCAGAGAAAACCAGCCTTGAACGAAAAGTACGCTTGCCCCCATATCGTAATTTGAAACCACTACTGCCCTGATTTGATTTCTAAATTGAATGAACATTGCACGTATCATAGTACATGATTAATACATTCGCACAATCCCATCTGATAAACTGAGTATCATGTTCCTACTTTGCGGACTCTACCTGTAAACAATATGCTGAATTCAATGAAGATTAATTTACGTACCGGTAGACAACATGAACTTGACTTTATTATACGGTTTAAAGGGACGGTGTAAGAATGGTTTCAGTATTTCAATAATAAAATAAACTAGAATTTCCCGGTTCTCAGCTTTACCGATCGCTATATTCAGAGAATATAAACCCTTGGGCCGTTTCATATTTCCCACTGAAAAACAGTGGAAAGAATATAAAAGTAAGTACCAGAAGAAATCTGCAAATGAGGTCACATCAATATTTTGCAAAATCAGTTTGCTCGGGTAACACCTGTATCCAGCACTACCCACATATCAAACAGCATCGAAATCGGACTAGGGAAAGTGGTTGAAGTTCACCTTTGTTCTCATTATCCAATCAGAAGAATTATGCAAATGAGGTAATTAATATGCATATTTTCCGTCATGAGTTTGCATGGGTAACACTTGTACCCGGCACTACCCACATGCCAAGCGACATCGAAATTGGATTATGGAAAGTGGTTGAAGTTCACCTTTGTTCTTATTAACCAATCAAAAGAATTATGCAAATGAGGTGAATAATATGCATATTTTCTGTCATCAGTTTGCATGGGTAACACTTGTACGATTCACTACCCACATGCCAAGCGGCATCGAAATCGGACTAGGGAAAGTGGTTGAAATTCACCTTTGTTCTCATTATCCAATCAGAAGAATTATGCAAATGAGGTAATTAATATGCATATTTTCCGTCATGAGTTTGCATGGGTAACACTTGTACCCGGCACTACCCACACTCCATGCGGCATTGAAATCAGAGTTTGCGTTCTTGGTGAGGTTCACCGCTTTTTTGTGTGTGAAATGGTTGACGAGAGACATCCATCCATCCATCCATCCATCCATCCATCCATATAAGTAAATTCCAGCACGCTGGCGGCCCACAACAATGAGAACCAATGTCTTTAATATACCTTGCGGGCATTAAACAAATCATATAAATTTTAAACCCCAAGTTTAATTTTGGTTAATCAGACAACTTTTTCATCAATTTATGGTGTGGTATTATCATGCCATACATCTAGAAACAACATCAAACCTACTGATTTTTTTCTTTGTAACGGCATGTCGTGATTTCTAAATTATACAGTCATGGACAAAACTTTGGAATATATTTTTCTACCAAATGCAGTCATATCAGGAAAAGGTTTCTTGTCCTGAAGTAAAGACAGGGGCGGCGCCACAGGGGGGTCAGGGGGTGGGCGGCCACCCCTACATTATTATTAAACTTACGGGAATTTTACTGTTTTTCGAAGTTACCGCCCTCCTATTCTTGCTGATTTTGCTAGTAAAAATATTGGCGGGCAAAATGCTATTTGTCGTCGTCGGCCCCCTGCCCCCGCTTGTCGGACGCTGTTCGGCTTGCATTTTGCCATGTAAAAAAAATTCTTTGGCAGCAAAATTTTCCCCGACGGATTTCGCCCCTCCTAAAATTTTACCCCGGTGCCGGCCCTGAGTGAAGCTCATTTTGAACTTGGTAATGATATGTTCTGCATGTAATTAGTCATTATTTTGTAAGAAATCTGTACTTTGAAAAAGGGCTACGCAAAGAAATAAACATATTCCAAACTTTTGTCCAGGACTGTATCAGGGAGAAGATACATATGTCACTATAAATCTTATATTCCAAGACGGTCGTGACCTCACACTTTTTTTAAATTTTTCATCAGTTTCTCACAAACGGAAGCGTTACAGAGCGTGTGATTTTTCAAAGCATTAATAAATGACACAAGTCTATATAATATAACAAAACTATTAATTTTTCACACAAACTATACTTTGGCTATAACATAATTTGAGTTTCTTGATCATGGATGCCATGTAGGACTACCTTGAATTTTGTGTATTTATTCCAGTGTGTGTAAGAAACAAGGGAGTTCAGGAAGTTCCTTGCCAGAGATTATAGTGTGTGTCCGAACTTAAAAAGACACTACATAACATTTTGGAAGCAACATTTAAAAAATTGTCAAACTTTGCTATATATCTGACATATCTGGCAGTGTTTAAATGGACAGATAAGTACCCTAGAATACAACACTTCCGACAGTTATGCAGTCTGAAAGGAAATTTTCTTCTTTTATTTATTTTTCCTCTTCATTTTACTTGTGAATTTGTGATGGAAGGCAAAACCTTTTTTCATGACACAAAAATATGAGAAAATAAAAAATAACTTAAGATGATCAGGTCAGGGGAAGGTAGACCGGGTGAGGGGTGTTTCGGGCGCAGTAGCCCCACACGCTACGCCACTGACTATAATGATGAAATTAATTTAGGCTACATGAATTACTTTACGATGTCTGCATTACATTACAGCTGACGAAGCATGAAGACAGACATACGAATAGGCCTACTTACGTATGTGAACTTTCGCTGACATTATGGATGTCACCAGGGGTGTCGATCCATGTTTCGGAAGTGGGGGGGGGGGGAGTGAAAAAATGTCAAAAAAGTTTGGCGCAAATTGCAATGCAGAATTTTGCGGGCGAACCGCGCCGAAAAATTGACAATTTTGTATGTTTAATAGTACTTTTATGCTAAGTTTAGTGGTTTTACAGTGCTTTCCAATGCTTTTTAAACATATCCTTGCATTGCATATTATGAATTTTTCAAGTTGTCAAAATTATTGGGGCCGGGGCAAATCGATATTTCGCCCCTCCCCCCCAATATTTTCATTGGGTTGGCGACTGCCCCACTTGCCATCCAAGGATCGACGCCCCTGATGTCACGAGCAGTTTTTCACAAAAATATGAGTTCGCTGTGTTTGTGTGAATAAAGAATGCCGTTGAACCTAATAATTTATCGTAACGATCGACCATGTCTGAAGTGAAACAGCAATGCACGTCAATTCTATATGTTATACCCGTAAATCTGAACACCCAGAATATACGCACGAGCATAGGTCATAAACACAGAAGCAGTTAGCGTTCGTTTTGAACACGACTTCGGTGGGGCCGCTTGAACACAGCCAATTTGAAATGGAAATAATGCCATAAAATATTCACTGGACTCGTATGTCAATAAACGAGTCAAGTTCGTGTCGTGGCTGTGGGAGAAGCAGAGCCCTCCAGGAAATAATAATGTGTATAAACGAGACGTGATGATGATGATTTAATAATGATAATGATGGTGGTGGTGGTGGTGGTGGTGATGATGACGATGATGATGCTGATGATGCTGATGCTGATGGTGATGATGATGATGACTACGCATCTTTGTAACTTTGTATGTATATCATTATGTTTATGTGTGACTATGCGTGTGCATGTTGATATGCGTGTGTGTATTTATGTATGTATGTATGTATGTGTATGTATGTATGTATGTACCGTATGTATATATATGTGCATGTGTTTGTGTGTGTTTTCGCGTATGTGTGTTATCGTGTACATGTACACGTATAGCGAGTGGGTATGCAAGTATCTACATATACCATTTTATTTATTCAAAGTCAATCTATTTCCTCTCTAATTATCTGTATGTTTATCCATTCATTTATCTATCTATCTATCTATCTATCTGTCTATCTACCTACCTATCTATCTATCTATCTATCTATCTATTTATCTGTCTATCTACCTATCTATCTATCTATCTATCTGTCTATCTACCTATCTATCTATCTATCTATCTATCTATCTACCTATCATTCTACCTATCTATCTATCTATCTGTCTATCTACCTACCTATCTATCTATCTATCTATCTATCTATCTATCTATCTATCTATCTACCTTTCTATCTACATGTATCTATTTATCTTTCTCTTCATCTATCTTTCAATCTTTATCTGTCCATCTTATCTATCTTAACTATTAATCAATTAATCTATCTTTCCTTTATATATAGATCTATCTATCCATCTATCTATCTTTATATCTTTTGATCCATCTGTCTGTATATGCATGCAAATCACTTGCAGAATCGTTGACAGAACGTTGCTTGGTCGTATCACAGACTACAGTGGCGACCGAAACTATTGTCACGTTACAAACGCGTTCACTGAAACGCGTTTCATTAAACGGTGTTCAAACGCCATGAAATGCAAAGCCCCCGTAGTAAATGCGTGCCTTGCGTTTATTGAAACGAAGGTCGTTTCTGGAATCGCGTTTGCACGCGTTCGGAACGTAACGATACTTTCGGTCGCCACTGTATATTGATCATCATGTCAATATCCATGATTAACACTGAATGCATTATAATCAAGATGACGATGCTACCACGTAAAAGAAATTGAAGGAGACATAGTGATATGATGATATGATGTTGATTTTTGGGTTTGGTTTTTCTTTTTATTTTTGATGTCTTGACATATCTTGATTGATGAGAAATTGAAACACTACGCACATGTAACGCGTGAGTTATAACGAATTCCCATGGGAATACAAAGAAAAACAATCGAATTGGCACATTTAGTATGTTTTAATAGGAAATAATCTTGATAAAATCAAGGATATAGCACTTGAAGGCATTGTTTAACAATATTTCGAGTGTAAAAAAAAAATCTGAGCTACATTATCTTCTATGGTAGTAGTATCTCTGATAAAATCTAAAAATGAAGCCCATAAAAAATTGCAGATCAAAACCATCATTACTTAAGTTTAAAAAAAGTTATCAATGAGCGACTACACTAATTCTCCCTCCGATATAGACTTTCGTGTTATTTTTTTTTTGTCCCGAGGACATTAATTCATGTGTTTATATTTGTACATATTTTGCTGTGGCAGCATTACTGTCTAAAGTTGTGTATTCTGGCGTGTTTATTTGTCCAATCAAGCACTAGTGTGTAGCGCAGATTTTTCAGTTTGACACATTTCTTTTGAACAGCCACAATGTTAAATAGTGTCTTTAAACCCTCTTGAAATAGACTGAAAATAGTCTGAAAAGGAATGGATATGAAACCACTGTAAAAGCAATTACACTAAAACGCAATTCCAAACAACCGCATAACAACAACCATAAAGTTCTGTAAATTATTCAAATACGAAAGCCCATTTAGCAATAGCGAGCATTTGGCTTTTACGTATTTCACACGCAGTATCAACTCCCCAAAGTCACACCAGTAGAAGCTACCTCGGTGTATGTTTATACGGAGACAATCACATTTATATAAAGTATTTAAAAATTTAGACAGATTGCTTTGTGGGACTGGATATAGCATTTGAAACGTGCTAAGCGCACGTCAAAGATGAGGTTAATTATTAATAAATAATACAGTACGGTATTGTCGAGCCCAATCTATCCTCGTACCATCTAAACCATGTTTTCCCTCTTATGTTTTTCGTAGGTATATTGACGTTTGATATTGAGATTTTTATTCGTTAGACGTCATCGCTTGAAATATATTGGACTCCGTGTCACTTTCGACACCAATAGCGAAGATATCCGTACAATAAGGCGGAAAAGAAAATCAATTTTGTTTGAATGTGCGTGTTCTTCACAAGTTGACGATACAGGAACAAACATTCGCAGGCCTTTGCCTGGGTGTTGTTCGTGTTATTTGCAAGTTGTATGTCTGCACGTTTTGGCTGGGTCAGTCTGACAAATAATAATGCCGCGTATTGTCTTAAAGTACATTATGCATGCGAGCTTCTTGCACAAATTCAAGGTCTCTTACACACGTTCGCATACCTGAACACTCTCGTGCGTTGGTGCGTGAAGTTTACGCAAGCGGAGTGTAGGTTGTAGAGGTGAAAGGCGCCAAGTCCAATTTCAGCATAAGCATAATTTATGCAAATGACACAGATTTCAAACACGATGACAATATCCTTGAGACAGAAACAAACTGTTATCAAGCATTGGTATTATTATTTATCACATTTTATCATGCAAAACGGAAACAGTTGCTAGTGTTGAAATGATTACATTCAAATCTAGACATTACTGTGATGAAAGTGCACCCTAAGAAAAAAAGGATTCTCAAAATGTTTTGATTTTTGTCACAATAGCAGAATCAAGTGTGGTGCTTATCAGAACCATTTTTACGTGGAAAGGTTCGTATGGGAACCATTTTGTTCAACACGGTGGTGACAAGAACCTTTTCTTTATCCAAAATGTTCCCCCAAAATGGTTCTCCTAAACAGGTTTGACATTGTGACAACAATGCTTCTGCAACGAACCTGTTTTTTTTTCTTAGAGTGTGAAATAGTTATCTGTGAGTTTTTCCCCATGAGTACCGTTTAAGGGATTTGCCGCAAAAATTATCCAACTCATCGAATATTGAATACAGTCGAAAACGTGTAACTATACCTGGCTTAAGAAAGTCCACAAAAGAGGATGAAAGCCTGCCTATGAAATTTAAGGTTAGTAGAAGAGCTTGAACTGCATTGTTTATTTACTCCCAACCTATACTATAGAAGTTTTCTGTAATGTCGATTTCGTTTATCAAAGCCCGACTAGTGCATACATTGTGAAATTCAAGTCTACTGAAGATTATAATGTAGGCCTACCAAAATACGCGTATCTAGGGAGTGTTTGTAAGTTTTCGCGTCATACCCAGTAACCCCCCCCCCGCACACACACACTTTTAGTGTTGTCGCTCGCTGCTTGGCTAGTAGAAAAAACCCTGCTTATGTGGCAGGCAGAAATGCTTTTCATCGGTGTCGGCCTTCTGCACCCCTCCCCCGCTTTTCGGATGTTGTTTTGTTGGTAAAAAAAAACACCCATTTTATTTGGCAGGCAGAAATGCTTTTCGGAAGGTAGCCTTTTTCAAAAAAGATCCTCAGACATGGGTCCCCTTTTTATTAAAAAAATCCTTAGACATGGGTCCCATTTTTCACCAAAATAATCCTTAGACATAGGTCTCTTATTATTTGTTTCACAATTTTCAAATTTTCGGCGCGCAAACACTCACAATTGTCAAATTTTTGGCGCGCTTTGTACGCAAACACTCACAATTTTCAAATTTTTGACGCGCTTCGCGGGCAAACATCATTTTCAAATTTTCAGCACGCTTTGCACGCAAAAATAATTATGCTATTTTTAAATTTTCGGTGCGCTTCGCGCGCAAACCTTTTTGTCCACCCCCCTAGCAAAAAGCTAGATCCACATTGAAAATATGTAATTTTCGAAATCTTTAGACATGGGTCCATTTTTCACCCCCCCCCCAAAAAAAAATCCTTTGACATGGATTCCTATTTACAGCAAATTTTTCGTCGGTGTTGGCCCCCTGCCCCCCCCCCTTTGTCGCTCGCTATTTGGTGGGTAACAATTTGTTATTGGCAGGCAAAATTTGGTCGCGTATGAACACCCCCTTTGATACATCTTGGATACGCATGTGAATTTGACATTGGAGATTTCTGTTAGTCTCATCATTGTGTTCTCAATCAGTAGTCAACAAGGGTCAATAAAATTACTTGCAATAACGCATCCTACGTGTATATATAAACCACAAAATACACATTCTACAGAGCCAATGTTACATGTTCAAAACACATGTATGATGAAGTCATGAGAACAACATGACTCCATGTATACAGGCTATACTTAAGTTCTTCGTAACATTGTACATGTACCGTATTGAAAGATTGTGTCAGGGATATGCAAGTCCATTACTTCCCTTCACTATCAATACCAAACGGTAGTTTAGTACTTACAAATGGTGTGTTGAAAGTTTGAGATCCATACGTCATGAATTTGTTGTTTTATGAGAAAAACTAATAGCGACATGTTACCAGAATGTTGTTCTTTCCGTGAGTTTCAATTTTGCTCAAACTGCGAATCGCGGTTATGTGTAGGTAGCGGTATCCTAATTATTGGCCCATAGAGATATGTGTTATTTTTATCTACTTCGGCCCAGAAAACAAATTTGAGATTACGCCAGACCTTGTTTTTGTAATATGTTGTGTACCAATACAAATCTTCATCTTATTTTCAATTTACACCATGTTTGCCCAATAAACTTTTTCGGCTACCCTCCTTTGAAGTAGAACAGTCCTGATAACCTTTGCCCCACCAAAGCACCCTATGCAAATGAGGTCTATCAAAATTCATCCTCCAAATGCTTAAAAACTCGCAAAAATACCTCAAATCTCACTTCACTAAATCTGCAGACATTGTATTTCATTAAACCGACACAAGAAGAGCACAACAAGACATATAAATGGCATAATCAAGCATCAAATTAGAGGTTTTAGTGGCACTTCAGCTGTAGGACCGCTTGCCTTCGCGTAGTAAACAGGTCATGCATATTAATTAGGATACCGCTACCTGTATCGTCGCAAAGACCAGCGAGCGCCACTGATTGGTAACAAGGCTAACCTCCGCACGACCTTTGGCTAACGACTGATCGGACAATTTTGGAACGGCACGTGCACGTTTGACGTCGCGGTTTTTTGAAATTGCTTCTGAGTAATTTGAAAAAGGATGAAGTTTAAACCGTCCAGATTTTCACCAAAACTCAACATTTTACCCAAAGTTCTCTATTGAGAGGTGTTTATTTAATTAATCTTCACATTGGATATTGATTTCAGCTGATTTCCTTCATTTAGGTGTTTTTTGACGTGCAAATGAATGACACAATCTTTTAACACTTTGGCTGTTGAAATCGGTCATGATTTTATATTTTTTCATCGAAATATCTTGTCATAGTTTATGAAATAAACCAGTCAGATAAATGTACTTGAAACAGCGAGAAAAGTAAGTGATAAAATCAATGTGTGTATTGTGTCAAGTGTAGGAATGCGTCTGGATTTAAGAGGACCTATACAGCGTGTCCCAATAAAAAATATCCCTCTCATTAACCACAGAATCACTCCTAAAATCAAATACTATTCTCTATATAGAATCCAGATATGGAAATCCCATTTAAGTTTTTAGGTCCTGTGAAACTTATATCGGTCTTGCTTCAGTGGTTGTGAATACACACACTTATTAATAACAGTGGAACATATTTGCTCATTCCAGGTTTGATAATAAGGAATACACACAATACAATGAACTCCACTGTATTCAGTACTGCACTGATAGTACTAAACTGACAGGTGAAATTTTTACAGGATCTACAAAATTATGTGGACTTTCCATAGTTTGACGTAAATTAGTGAACAGTATTTTATTTTTGGTAAAAATTCTGCGCTTTGAAAGGGACATTTTTATTGGGACACGCTGTAGAAGTCGTATTTAGGAGAATAAGTTTCACGAAACATCTCTTAAAGGTGAGTGACATGATTGGAAGAGCTGTGAGACATGTCAAGAACCAAATGCTTTTTAGCTGGAGTGGATCTCCCACCTGGAAGGATTTGCCTCTAATTTGGTTACTTAAGGAGAATCAAGCATGAACATACTACTATTTTAATTTTATCGGGTCACGATCAAAATAGGACCCATAGACAGCCAGCAGGTTTGCCTGCCACGAGGGATATTGACATTAGTAATTTTAGAATGAGTCAACGTTTAACTACTGTACAAGATTTTCACAGGAGAATCCTTGCATAATTTACTTGATTCTAGAGTAGTTTCAGCCCAAGTTGAGGACTACCCCCAATCATGTCATTTACCTTTAACTTGGGATCTTATTATATTGTATTTCATACCTGAGTAAAGTTGCGCAGACGATCACATTTGATACTGACACTGCAGGGCACTTTTCCCGCTTTAGTATAATCTGGAGTGAGTGTAAAGCATACACTTTACAAAATTGTACATGTACAAGCCTTTATACTGTATGCTTACGAGCCAGGGGCTACACATGAATTTACATCACAAAAAGTAGCTTATTCTATACCTGCAAGCAAACGAGTTTCTTTTGATGGATAGTTACACTCACAAGGGGGTATGTAGGTGTTACATTTCAATCGTGCAAAATAATTGTACCCTTGTTCCTGGTGACTTCCTTGATGTTACGTCAAATGTTTGGCACGTACTTGTGACAGGTTATCGACCTTGAAATTATATATGTTTCCAATTGTTTTAAAGAGTGGGCTGCATAGCTAGTCTGGCTTCTAGACGCAAGAACTTATCCATTTTTGAGAGAAATTAGGCCTACTATCATCAGTTAATTGTCTTGATCTAAGACTATAGTTTTCAGGACTAGGCAGAGTGAATGTACAAAAAGTCCGAGAGGGAGTGTACGGGTACTCTGGGAATCAAGTCGCATGGTCTGGAAACGAGACTACTGCATAGCCGGCCTTCCCTTCCGTTTCCTTCACATTAAATCACGTTGTGAGCAAACATGATATCTGCTTTATTCAAAAACAAGCAACAACTGAATTGATAAATATGAAATGGAAAAATTACTTACATCTGTACACAGATGGATCGAAATCACCGGAAAGGGGCTCTGCTGCTGCCACCTTTTATGTACCTTTCTTCAATATCTCTGAAACAAAGAGACTTTCTGATTTTACATCATCTTATAGAGCAGAATTGGCAGCAATTGTGCTAGCTTTAAACTGGTTGTTGCAACTACTAGTACACAGTCTTCATACTGGGGCAGTCATATTTTCTGACTCATTGAGCTCATTAAAAGCTATCAAAAATGTCAATATCGATGAATCGTTTATTTATGAAGTCTTGTTATTATGTACACAACTCGCTCACAGAGGAACAGTGGTGTGTTTCCAGTGGATCCCCGGCCATTGTGGCTTACGTCATAACGACAGAGTGGACAGAGAAGCCAAACTAGGTTTGAATAAACCAATAGAAATTTCAAATTCTTTGTTCAAATCAGAGTCAAACTGTATAATTCATGCCTTTTATATGAATAAATGGCAAGAAAGATGGGCAGAAGATATTTCTCCCTTGAAGGAGGTGCAAAAAATGTACATCGCACCTTTATGTGTAAATTAAATAACAGAAAATATGAATCGATTTTGCACCGTCTCAGAATGGGAAATATCGGCTTGAATGCAAATTTACACAAAATGAATATGCATGAAACAGGGATATGCCCTCGTTGCCCTTTTGCAAAGGAAACCGTGCATCATTATTTATGTGTATGTCCTTGTTATATCATAGAAAGGGCTATGTTGTTCAAAGAAACAGGAGTGAACGAACAAAATAAAACAAGTTTACTGAATTCTACAGATGTTATTCACCAACAGGCTCTGGTAGACTACGTACTAAGAACTAACAGATTTTATCTAACATTGTGATACTGCCCCTTTACACACGCCCAAAATGTTTGTTCAACGTTTCTGTCAGAGAAGGAAGATTAATATTATAAGATGTAAATTTGTGAAATTTTGATTCGCTTTTGTAATTTTGTATGTCATAATTACGTTTTTGTTATGTAGATTGCAATAATGGTTAACCATTATGGACCATTATCCGATCAAAGCATCCGGCCGAGCATATCGGTGGGTTCGGGGGGTCTAGACTACCCCCTCTCGAGTGGGTAGTAGAGAAGCCTGACACGATGTACTGTGTCCGGGTTGACACCTTGGGGCCCTAGATAGCGGGTATGTCTTTTGCTAGACAGCCACGTCATGGTAAATTTTTATTATGAAAAATCTGAACATGTATGAAATTTATGATTCAATTTAAAAACTAATTATTGAGAGACATGGCGTAAATATTCAATCTGAATAAAACGTCATATACCAAACGACGACAACAACAACAACTTCGCCATCAATTTCTAGTTTGATGTAAGAAAATAAAGTCCTAAAAAATTCTTACTTTAAAACCATTATTACATGTAAAGGTCACCTGCAATCCAAATGCATGTTAGCTTCAAATGATGCCTATTGGTATGTACGTCACCAAATCACTAAATATTTCATGAATAGAATAGCGTAATCACGATAATGCCCATGTAGTTTAAAACTTCTTGTGCGTGAGCCACATGAACCTTTAACGTAGAAGTGTAACCGTTCAATTTTCTTAGAATCCCATGCTTACATCGATCTTTTCGATCGTGCCTTGCATGTCGATTTTTTAACGTCTGTAGCAATGACGGATATCACTCTCAGTAATTCATAATGAAAATGAAGATCAGAATCAGACGAGTGTATTGACCCCGTTACTTGACACATTATCATGGCGTAGGAATTACTCCCTACCCCCCATACAAAATACTGACATATAGCTTTAATTCCCTTGACTAAACGTAAGTGAATATCGATGTAATTAAGAGAAGTATGCATGTGGTTCCACATTATGTCTCTGCTTCGATGCAATTGACCGCAAGCACTGTCTATTCCTTTCCGCTTGTGTAGTTTAATGACACTTTGTCAAATGTATATGCAATTTTGCAAAATTTACGAATCTGTGATAAGCATTGCTGCATGGTTTGGTGGTGGGGAGGGAGGGGGTGTTAAATGAGACATCTTTCCCCAAATTTGTTCGGCAAATAAGGCCATTGAAATTCTCGGTAAATTTATTAACAAACCTGATAATCATTTTGATATTTTCTTATGATTTTTCCAAGTGTTGCAGAACAAATTTCACGGTTATATAAATGTTTAAAATTATTTTTTCAACAATTCTTGAAATTTGAAGCCCGGATTTGAAGTTATATTTTGTGGAGAAATATACCCAGCTATTGACAAAATATAAGTAAAAATAAAATATAAGTGGGGAAATTTTTGCTATCATTTGGTATATTTGCCAGTAAATTTGTTTGCATAAAAATATTCAAGCAAACACACAAAGTCCCTGAATGGTGTTGTTGTTTTTTTCAGACGACGTTTCAGCCCTGTTCAGTCGTCGCCAGAATTAGAGAAAATTTCTATCATAAATATCAGAATTGCAAAAGAATTGCCAAAATTTGAATAAATATAATGAAATACTTGGACGTAAACTGTATAGAACTTACAGTATTAACCGTTATTCTTATGTTATCATCCCACCGTACAAAAGTTCACTTTTACGATACATAAACAACACAGTATAACAAGAACTGATTTTTCTTGTCAAAGTCATTTTAACCCTACTCTGTTAAGAATGGGAACAAATAATGTGCCAATAAGGCAGGTGCAGCCTATTCTTTGTACACAACAATAACGCGGAAATGATGATGTCTGTAGATGATTCAGATGAATATTATAATAATGTCAGCACCCTCCACCAAGATAATGCTGACTTTGATCTGAAAAATATTCCAGAAACAAAGTCTATAACATTAGCAACATATATGAGAAAAATTTAATGTAAAATTGATGAATTTATGTAGTATTTATAATCATTACGTCGTTGGAAATCAATCACAGAGGTTGACTTCTCTTTTAACTTTATGGTTGTATTATGACAAATGGCTTTCATCATTGATCTCTCATCCCACCCCAATCGATGTTTTCAAAGCCATCTTTTTATTTCTGCTATGTAAGGATCTCAATAGAACAAAACGACGTGCTAATAAGGCAGGTGCAGCCTTTCTTTGTATACACCATTTACGCAGAAATGACTCTGTCTAATAAATAACTGTAATGATAATGTCAGCACCCTCGATCAAGACAATGCCGACTAGATCTCCGAAATATTTGAGTATCAAACGTATTTGAGAAATATCTAGAGTAAGATTGGGCAAATTGATGTAGCATTTACAATATTACACCACTGTAAATTAAATAAACCGACTTCTCTTGTAATCGGTTATATTATATGACAAATGTTTTTAATCTTTTATCTCATCTCTCCCCAATCATGCCAATCGATGTTTCGAAGCGATCTTTTTATTTCTGCTCTGTAAGGATCTCAATAGAACAAACGACGTGCTAATAAGGCAGGTGCACTATTCTCTTTGCAGAGTGCACACAACATTGACGTGGAAATGATGATGTCTGCAGATGATAATGTCGGCAACCTCGGTCAAGACAATGTCGACTTTGATCTCAAAAATATTCCAGAAACAAAATGGATAACCTCAGCAATATTTCAGAAAAAGCCATTGTGATATTGGGTGAAATTATGTAGTATTTATATCATTACAGCGTTGAAAAGCAAACTGTCAGACTTATTCTGTGAACGATAGTTTTATGACGAATGGCTTCCATCATATTCATTCGTCTCATTAAAGATCACCTGTTCTCCCGTATAGTGAGTGACGACATCCGGTGTCTTTGCATCGTGTATTTGCGCGGTACGCTTCTCTACCTTCTGGCATCTATTATAATGTCGCTTATACGACATGCGCATGTGTAATTCTTTTACCATAACGTTGTATCTGATATCAGTTCAGTTACATCACGTGACAACTGCTTGACAATTCGAAGAAACGACAATCTTATGAGCCTTCACTTATTGATCTAGATTTTTAAAGCATTCATTATGTACACTCTCAAACACGCAGTCGAACACACACACACACCCACCACACCACCCCCCACACAACACACAAGCATCACACACACACACACACACACACACACACACACACACACACACACACACACACACACACACACACACACACACACACACACACACACACACACACACACACAAACACACTGAGTACCAAAGACATGTGCGCTTTTGGCAGTTGGGATACGATACGGTTGTTGTCATTTCGAAAAGAGGTGTTCATTTTTTCCCGGATATAACCTAGTTACTGATGATTTCTAAGAAACCTTCTGAACAAAACACAATAGATTTCATTTATTTTCTATCTTTATTATCTTTATTTTCTACTTCGAATGAGGCTGTTGTTAATGGAATTCATACACATTTTGTGATATGTGGGACAGTTTATTATGTGACACTTTAAAAAGCTATGCCGTGGAAGAGCAGGGTGACAACGAAGCAATCTTTTGATTGTGAAGTATGTCTACCAATAATCAAACTCAGCAAGCAGACGAATATTTGAACAAGGACCTATTAAAACGAAACGGAAATCAGAAAATATTGATTGCCCATTCCGCGGAGTACCACTCGAAGGAGTAATGTAATCTGGGAGCAGCCGAATGAGTAGTTAGCACTAGCCCTATGAGGCAATGCTTGTATATATACAGCTCTCGTACGCCTTCAATACAGTGGGCAGATTCCTGTTTCCAATAACATTGGGCATACACCCGATGTAAGTGTTTATGTTCAGTTTATATTGATACTATTGCCCTTTCAACCATACTATTGTCCTGCAGGGAGTTGTGCAGAATGGGATATTGTTTTCTGATAATGACCTCCCCAAATCCTTCGGGCGCTGATTTCTCTAGTTCACATTCAGTGCAGGTAATTGTATGTTGCAGGAATCGATCACTTTACAGGCGGCACTTTGGACCTATCGCCCCCCCCCCCCGAAGAAAATACAGGCATACAGACAGACACAGACACAGACACAGACAGACACAGACACAGACACAGACACAGACAGACACACACAGACACAGACACAGACACAGACACAGACACAGACACACGACACACAGACACACACAGACACACACGACACACACACGACACACACGACACACACACACACGACACACACACACACACACACACAACCACCCAAAAACGGTTGACATCATTAAATAAATAGTGCCCTCGACAATTTGAAGGCGAACTCACAAATCAGCCGGCGCAATGAGGTCATTGCTTGCATGCACTAAAAAAATCTTAAAAAAAGCAGAGTGAAAAATTCACCAATTTTGTGTCTGATAATATTAAGCGAGACATAGCTTTACAGGTTGGCACAATTGAGAAACCAGGGTTGTAGTATTTTTAGTGATTTTATCAATGTACAAAGTCTATTTTGGGCATTTAGCAAAGTTCTGCATGGTTAGTCTTGAAACCGAGCGCTTACTTTTTAGAGCTGGAAAACATCACAAATCATGTTTTTTATTGGAAAGCAGACATAATTTCCCTTCACCTGCTTCGATTTAAGAAAAATCTACGTTTCGATTAAATTTTGAGAGTGCTTTGAAGTTGCTGCATTTAACATAGGTTTCTATGGGCCCCTGGAAAGGTGTCGCGTACCCTGTACTGGAGACTAGCAACGCACAGCGTTCGTCTGCTGCAGAAGTGCAGGGGTAGTTATCTGTTGGAAACGACGTTTTATCTCAATTTCTGAACTTCTAAAGGCCCAAATTGTTCAGAAATATAAATTCTCTATTAAAGGGGTAAGTCAAATAAGGAAATACGAGTGTTAGTGTGTATATTGCGTGCAATTTGGTATTTTACCCTGGTTTAGCGGCGGAGACCACCATTGTGCGTGTTGACATGAGGTGGAATCCTTAGTCCCACGTGTAGATCTATACAAATTGTGCCACAGTATAAATTGATTGAATATGATTAGAAGGTTGAAAGGTTTATTTCATGAGCAAATCTTGCAACCATTCTCTTTCATGGAATATCCATTTTGTTACCTTACGCCCTGTTCAAAATTCAGCAAATAAGGGTGTGTCATTCAGATTCAGCTGCCATGCCATGGGATTAAAAGGAATGGGGGGGGGGGGTAGACCCTTCGGCTTCAGGAATGGGGGGGGGGTGTGGTGTTACAACGACCCTTTAGAATTAGTATTCAGCCGTCATAAATTATGTTTGTTCATTTAAACCAAACTTTGAGTAGATTACAGTGAGTGGAATGGAAAAACCTCAATAACACAGACATTTGATCATGGCAGGGAGGTGAGATATAAAATGTCACAAACTGACATTCTGGAGCCCCTATCCCCTCCAANATTTAATTTTAGTAACTAAAACAAAAGACCTAGAGCCCCTAGATACACCTTCCCCTCCCACCTCACATATATACATTCATACACAGATCTGCATGCACATACTTGGTGGATTTCCTCTGACTGAAAACAGCAATGTGGTGTATGTTTGGGGAGGATGGGGGGGGGGTAGGTAGTAAGGTAGGGTGATTGTTGGGGTATGGGAGTGGATTGTGAGGTGTGTATCTCAATGTCAGGTGTGATTTTTTTTTTGGGGGGGGGGGGCTGTTGATTCAGGTCAGTGGCCATCAATTTACTTCACACAGATATATGCAATGAGCAAAAATACATCAAATCCTGTGTTATTTCTAAATCCAGGCAATGAATTACACCTTGTCTTCTATATTCTGTTGATGACCTTTGTTTACTGATGTTTTTTATAACATATTTTTCTTTTTATGTAACTGCATGAAGACTTTGAAATGTTGGTAACTCAGGAACAAACTGCATTAACTGATCTGACCACACCAAGATCAAACCAGGCTAAGCTATCTCATAGACAGAGAATGTGAATAGGAATGCATATAGCCCACATTGTAAGAGAGGTAGGGGGTGGGGTGGGGGCTCCTCAGTTTTAACTAGCCATGTTGCCTGTGGCAAATGTCATATCATTGTAATCAGTAATAACTATTCTTCATAATCAGAGGGTAGAAAGAGACTTTTGGATCATAGTGTTACTCTATAGGGCGCACGTCACAAATTCAGCCGGCGCAATGCCTACCGGGAAGGCAGTACAATGATGAGGTCATTGCCTGGATGCACTAAAAAAATCTTTAAAAATAAGCAGAGTGGAAAATTACCATATTTTGTGGTCTGATATATTAAGCGAGGACTATAGCTTCTACAGGTGTGCACAAGTTGGAGAAATCAGGGTTGTAGTATTTTTAGTGATTTTTTTAGTGCAATGTTACAAGTTGGCTATTTTGGGCATTTAGCAGAGGTTCTGCATGGTTAGTCTTGAACCGAGGCGCTTAACTTTTTTTTAGAGCTGGAAAACATCACAAATCATGTTTTTTATTGGAAAGCAGACATAATTTCCCTTCACCTGCTTCGATTTAAGAAAAATCTACGTTTCGATTAAATTTTGAGAGTGCTTTGAAGTTGCTGCATTTAACATAGGTTTCTATGGGCCCCTGGAAAGATTTCTAGACGCAAAAACTATGGCCGCCATCTTTAGTCCTTCGGACCAAGACGAGTGACGAGATATCTCGTCGAGAGGTCTATGGGAAATGCGTGTTAAAGCAAAATCAAATCGTCTCCAACGGGTTAAGTCTAGCCGGTCTTCGGTATTGGACTGTATTACTATTTGTATATTTATTAATTTCAACACGGTAAAAACTTGCCATCAGCTAATCATCCCACCACGCGTCACTACGCAGGGGGTACCGGCACCGCCATATTACTTTCAGACAGAAACCAAGACGCTCCTATTATGACTTTAAGATGATACTTAAATACCACCCAGCGAGTTCAGCCTTACGTCCTTCATCAGGCAGAAATTTAAGACGCCCCACGTACGTATAAAAAACGACTTAGCACGACTGTCAGACAATATTTTGGTGGTAATTACCAGACCAGATTAATACTTCAACGGTATGTATAAATGATGAACTCACGTACAAAACATGAGATAAATTTATAAAAGAATTGCACGTCCAACCTAGCTCTTAATTACATTCAATCATTTGCACTAATTAGTTATACACAGCACCACCGATGCCTGCACTGCGCGAAAGAAAACAACAACAAACAAAAGTATCTGGGTCTTTTCCACAAATTGAAATATGTTTCTGTCTGTTAGCTCCTGTAAGCTCAACTACGCTACACGCATGATAGCAATTAATAAAAATGGGCCACTCTAAAAACAGTCAAACCGTTCCGCTTATCTTAGCACGTCTAGCCGAGCATAACATGTCACTTTATTTTTGCAGTGCATGATGGAACGAGCACCCGTTTCGTTGATTCTGCTTAATGACGTATTGCTTATAAATAGTAAATGAGGCATACCGATTACACTTACCAATTAATTAGCAGCGGTGTGTTAAAGCGACGCACTATCGCGCCTGCGATATGGCATGGTAACCGCCACGGTTAATATTATTTTTAAGTTTGCATAATTTATCTAATTTAACAAAAACACACTCACTGAGGCACAGACACATACACACACACACATACACAGAGACATATAAACACACACACACACACACACACACACAAGACACACAATACACACACACACACACGCACACACACACACGCACGCACACACACATACGCACACTCACATACGCACACACATACACACATACACAAACAATCATAAGGTACACTTAAACACACACACAAACACATAGATACATTCAGACATAGACTTGGACATATACACTGACACATAAGGACACACAAACACCTATTTGAATGCAAACAAACCGTGTACGCACTCATAAAACCCCATTGATGACACAAATATATGTGATCACACATACAATAGGGTACAATACATGCAAACATTACATGCATGCACATCCCACACACCTTCCACATACACACACATAGACACACACACAACACAAACACATATACATAGACACAAGTTTAAACACAAACACATACACATACACATACACTTAAAAAGACTCACACCTACTTTAGTTGTTGCTACAGTATATTTCAACCTTTTTTCAATTGAAATGATAGATAAAATAGTAAACATTTCAAATGAGAAAGGAAATTTTGCATTCAATTTTCATAGCACTTTGACCTATCCAATTCATTCAATATTAGATAAACGTAAGAGGTTATTCAGAGGTTATTCATTTATTGCATTTTTTCAGAGTTTATCTATTACATGTGTTGTAATAGATTTTTATCTATTCTATTTTTTATCACATTTTATCTAGTAATAGATTTTTTTATGTTACATCTCATTCAATATTATCCTAAACGATACTGACATAAGTCTGGACACGCACTAACGATGGACGAGCATTAGTGCCTTATGTCGACAAAGAAATGCCCGTCCTCTAGGGAAATGTCGTGTTCCTAATTCATCCACCCCACCCCCACTCACTCATCGGAAAAATTAATTCACTCTGATGAAGGACAAGGCCATATTTACAGAATTGTTGATTGTAATGCGTCTTTCTAGGGCTGCATGTCCTTCGCGTACAGTATAATTACCATCATAACTATAATCTCATAGAGAAATTACAATTTTGTGAAGGCAGTAATTTATTTTGCTTCCGGAAAAGGATGTCTTGTTTCGAATGGTCTTTCTTTGTGTAATATCAATACTTCAGTTATACGGCTACGTAGTCAGCTATAGTTATTCGCGAAGTGGAATGTCCATTTTCCGTTTGAATAGTGATCATCAAATGTTTATTTCTGTTTCATTTTCCAATATATTATACATCTATTTCTTTCAGATTAAATCGTTGGATTGGTTCGATTGGGTAATAGCCAGATGAAGCGATACTTATAGAGATGTTCATCCTCAAAATACGAGTTTTTTCCCTTAAGTCCAACAATTGAATATCTGAATAAAAGAACGACCAAAGTCCATTTTAGACATTGGTCTTTATTGTCTCATATGAAACCAAAGATGACAACTCAATTTAACCAAATTTTTAGTACATAATTTGTAGATATCTAGTAATAATACACTAATGCTTTGGTTAACTAGAAATGTCATCTTTGATTTTATATGGGAATATAAAGACAGACTTCCAACATGGACTTGGGTCGTTTTTTATATTAATATATTCAATTTACATATGGAACATGGACTTGACCAAAATGAGAAATGACTGTAATTTTTTATCGAATGAAAAGAATTTGGAAACCAAATATTATGCATATACTATACCGTATGTTTGTCTGTCAGTCAGTCCGCATGTTTGTATGTATGTAGAAAATTATATCTATATAAAAACTAGAATACTCCAGGACTGTAATTTCTGCTGCTGTCGTTTTCCCAACGATTGTCAAAGTAATCAATGTGTAGGTGTTTCATGTCTCATGTCATTATGTAAAGATATTCAGTGAAAACAAATAACACCTACATTATGCACCACTCACTCTAGGTTAAACGATTCATCTTCTTTTCAATATATTCAAATATCTGACCAACAACCGTGGGGTATGTGTGTCTTTCTCCGCTATAAACACCGTCCCAGCCGAGGCTACTGCCCGATACGCTCTGACCTGAATACGTAGCCATCTACCGTAGACGAAGAGATGTTTGCGAGCTCGACTTGGAACAAATAAAAATACAGCGTTACATAAATACACATGGCCCTGTGACATTTAATCACGCCTTGTGTAGACATGTGTAGACAGATGGAATGTAAACAACGTTCCCTCCTGATATAACCAACTTCTTCTGCATTATTCATGGATACGAAGTGTGTCACAAACAACGTATATAGTCTCGGTTTAGATTAGGAAATCATCTGCACATTAAAGTCATGGTGCAGATCGCTGTCGTCTGCGTCGAGCCAATTAACGCGCGAACTCCTTTAGGTCGAAACGTCGTCGTCGTGTATGGAAGAGTAAACATCGCGATTGCGCTAAGTATAGTAGATCCAACAGGTTTTAAAATATCTGATCTCTTTTCCAGCCCTCCAGAAATTTAACGATCCGTCAGTTTTTCCCTTAGGCTACATGTACTTATGAAGAACATGTCAATGTAAGATGAAGATGAGTAATCTAGAATTTGATAAATGCACATAATACTAACTTTTGTGTTGTAGTGTGCAATTTCCACTGAACTAAGTCAGCTCAAAAGCGTTATTTCACTATTTCTTTTGTCTATGGATACTAATGTGCATGAGACTAGTGTAAACAAATTGTCACGGTACAAGGATGCATTTGGCACACGTTTGGAATTTAAAAAAAAAATCACATATGATGATTACGATGAACACCGATGCAACAAAAGGGCTTGAAGGTAGACAGGTAAGCTATACAATGCTGTGATTCAATTCAAAATCTAACGGTCACCATTATACCAACAAAGCTGAGTATCTAGCTCCGTACTTTGCCTTTTTTCTTTCATACATAAGTGTATTTACAGAATATTAGGGTTTTTTGGTATTCAAAAAGCTATACACCCACGTCTATAAAGGAAAAGGTGGTTTCCTTTATATAGTAAATGTATGCACATGTGCATCAAGTTTTCAATTTTTAATTCTTGTTGGTATTATCCTAGTTTAATTTCAAATGTTTTCAATCTTTCAAATCATTGCTCACACACACACATTCATTTTCTCAAACTTCAAATTGGCGTCATGTATAATGACATCCATCCACAACTGCTGTGATAATTTATCAACAGAAAATCTAAAAAAAAAAAATGCAGATTTTCTGGTCATCTGAAGCAATCCTGTCGAATCATTAAACACATTTACTGGATTATTTATCTCCAAAGAAAACTGAGAATCTAAAAGGAAAAAGCATAACTTTATGGTGATAAATATGAGTGATATTAAGTTTGACAATACTTTGTTTTGGTCGAGATATTTTTCCCAAATTTATTGAAATACAAGTAGCTCTGTGGAACCTCTGCACACTGTATCAAACAAACGAGATTGAATTGCACAGGATTATACTCTTAAAATGCCATTGTATTTTATCAGGATGTATAATTTTGTTTACA
>JZLH01S0167210.1:5826-20731 GCA_001188425.1 Eucidaris tribuloides
TTGACTTACTGCGTGTAGATCTGGGCTATTTTATACCTCACCGCAGTGGAAATTCAGGGGTGACGTTCAATCATGCATATCTTGCCAGTGACAGCATACCTTTCCTTCCAAACTTTGTAATCGATGGTGTTTATTTGTCCATCGTCTGCTCAGTTATCTGTGGTATTGCATATGTCGCAACTTTTTGCAGTAACCGCCATCGCCTTCACCCGTACCTTAACGCGAATCGACTAGTGGTCATCGATGGATTCGTAGCACTAAAGGACTGATACGTTTAGCTATCGTCATTTGGGTCGTGTCGATAATTCTTGATGTTTTTCCTACAGCATTAGATTTCCGCACCTACGGTCATTCGGATAATTACAACAGTTGCATATATACTTGGGCCAGCGGTGTACGATAATCCAAACTTCAACATGTACAGCCTGTTGTTACCCTTGCGTGTCTCCTATTTATTTTACATTCATTTTTTTTTCATTTGTCCGACAAAGTCATTGCACTTTTCGACATGCCGTTATTGACAAAGATATGTTTAAGAAAGTCCCTGCACATGGACCAACAAACACCAATTTAAAGCGGCGATTTAATGAGCAAGCAACCAAAATTCCGAAAACCCCTTTTTTCGTGTTTCTGGCATTCTGCATCTCCATTTTCACCTATACCGAGTGTCCCAGAAAAAACGATACACTTTTAAAATGGCCCCCAAATAAATATTATTTCGAATTTTTGAGAAATGTTTATTTATATGGAAAGCTGAATATCTCTTCTTTCATATGACACCAAAAATTTTGAAATTGGTTTATGCTTGAGTGAGCACAGCCCACTTTTGTTAAGGACCTGCAAATTAGGTTGCGCAGGAATTGGCTATTCACTGTTATAACAGATTCAAGCTCTCTTTGATCATGTGTGGAGCTAGAGGATTGGAATATGTAAATTTAAGATTTTAATGACTGAAAGCATGAAAGACTACCGCATTTTGGCAAAGGGGTATTGGAGTGGTGGGATGAGGGGTGGTGGGAGTGGTGGGCGTGTTAGGGGTGTAGGGTGATGGGGATGTGGGGTATGGGGTGCTTGAGATGTGGGGGTGGTGAGGTGCGAGTAGTGGGGGGGGGTGGGTTAGGGTAACGTAACACACCCACCACCCCCTCACTCCACAAGGGGTTGTGGGCAGTGGGGGGGGGGTCCGGTTAGCTTAACACACCACCCCAACCCCTCCATCCCTCTGTCCCTACACCTCAACCACCCCACACCCCACATCCACAGCACCCCCACACCCCTAACACTCCCGCCACCCCCACCACCCCTCATCCCACCACCCCAATACCCCTTCAACCACATACGGTAATCTTTCATGTATTCAGTCATTAAGATCTTTGATTTACATATCCCAATCCTCACCTAGCTTCACACACAATCAAAGAGAGCTTGAATCTGTTGTAACAGTGAATAGCCAATTCCTGCGCAACCTAATTTTCAGGTCCTTGACAAAAGTGGGCAGTGCTCACTCAAGCATGAACCAATTTCAGACGTTATGGTGTCATATGAAAGAAGAGATTTCCAGCTTTCCATATAATGTAAACATTTTCAAAAAATTTCGGGGCCATTTTAAAAGTGTATCGTTTTTTCTGGGACACTCGGTATTGTAACCATCATTATACCTGGTTCGGCTGTAAGCTCTTATTATTAAACTGCAGCACTTATTGGAAATAGAGCCGTGAACCCTATCATCCACGGATTGAAGCACCCTACAGTCCAGGAGGAGTTTCGCCGCATCTTAGCTTGTCGGTTACCAAGGAGGCGTGGTCCCACCAATGTTGTCATCATCTGGTCGAGCGAATCGCGCCATTCAATGCTGTGGTTTAGGAGAAAAGGCTAACAACCTCGGATTTGATATGTTTCGGGATGCTGGTTAAATTGACGACTCGGAGGATAATGGATTAAACACAGTATGGAGCAGATGAACAGAATGACTCCTTAAATCAACCTCTCTGTTAAAAAACTGTCAGGAAACATTTATAATGAAATGCTGGAAACACACTCTATAGAACTATAGAGTATACACAAGAGTTACAATTTTGTTTAAAGCAAAGGCATTACTTTTACTCGCATAAAAATTTTCCCAGTGTGTACATTTGCACGCCATACAAAATTCTTAAGAAGTTCCATTGAGTTTGGTGTATCACTTAAGTGTGAAACAAGTATATGTAATAAAATTTAGATAATATTCTTCAAGCCCAGGAGGTATGTCATATTAGGGAACAAAACAAGCTTAGTACTGTGACATGACATATGGTGATAAAAATGTGGATGTAACCATTAATGTTGTGTATTGGTTCGAAAGTATTTGTTTGGGCAGATTATTTTGTGCATTTATTCATGGTTTTCATAGCTTAAAAGTATTATTAGCAATCGAAATAGTATATGATTATAGAAACAAGTTAACAATTTTGAGGTGACGAAAAATTTCAATATTTAATTCATTGTGATTTTAGAGTATAATACACTTAATTACAATAATATCAAGTCTCGGGGATTAGAAAAAGCCAAGTGCAAATTTACACAGGTTTATTTGACTGGGTTTTATTGGTTTATTTGATTTGAGAACTAAATGCAGAAGGACCAACTTTCATAAGTAGAGCTTGATTAGATAGCGACCACATAGTGATGACGAGCTACTTGGATAGATTACTCGGGATTCTAGAATGGATGTCACTTTAACACATAGGGAGTTTAGAAAGGTACTTGTGTTCGGTGCGTGGTGTGTAGTGCGTGCAGAGTGCCGTGAACGTATTTGTGTTAGTGTGTGTAGCGAAGATGAGTATTAATCGATCGATACACAACGCAAGTCCTCTTTTTATTTACTCTTTGTTATGTCATAATTATATTTTGATAATTTCAGGGTTTGATAATTGGAGATCAGAAGAGTGACGTGTGGGATAAGAATGGATATAACTATTTTGTATAAAGATATTCTGAAATGCTGCGGGTAGTAATTTTTTGGAGAATTTGTACATGAAAATTGCAGTTTTTTAAAGTGTGAATATCTTCTTATTTAGTAGATTTTAGTTGGCAAAAGAGGGAATCAGCATGTGACAAATAATGGGAATTCGTACAAATACGAAGGGCTCTTTTTTGAAGAAAAAAATAGGGTTTGAATTCTTGTCTTGATTCGGTTACTCCATTCTAAGTTGCAATACGACATAAACGGGAGGATTTATGAGTTATACGGTATACATGACTTTTTTGTGTTAGAATCATTTCAGTTTATTTAAAATACCTAAACTTCTTGAACATGAGGTGCATATATTACCAATGTGATTACTCCAGGTTAGATTCGAGTCTATTAACAATGCAAAGAAAGACCATTTAAGGCAACATGTAATATTTTACACCAAATTTTTCTCGGTGTTGGAATGGAGTTCGTTGGGTTTCGTACCGGGATGTGCTTGGTGTTGTTTATGTCAAGGTTTGATAGAGATATGGAAAATATGTGTTTAAATCTTCATTATTACCACGTCGTAAAACAAAACAATACATTATGAAAAGCATCATCAGTAATTTGCTTAGCTCAGGAGGAAAACGAGACAGGTTTGATAATTTAAATTTAATTTAAAATTTACATGTACATCACACAGAGCGTTGAATTCAACCTAATCCGAAAAAATGTCACAAATGCGTTGCTTCCGGGGGAATTGCATGGATTTGGACACGACATCTCTAAAAATATAATAAACAGAATTACATGCAATGTAAATCTTTTGAGTATTCCAGTTGCACGTGTTTTAACTGAAACTTGTTTTCCTGATCTGTAAAAGTCTTTTCGTGTAATTTTGATAATTCGCTCAGATGTTGTCCAAATGAAGAAGTGCTCATGATCTTTTTAACCAAAAACGTGCTGACTATAATATCACTCCTGAAAACGTGCTGACTGTAATATCACTCTTTGGCACAATGCACACATGGATTTATTCTTCTATTGCCCGAATTGATGCTGAATACGAAATCACAATTGACCATAATAATGTTTAAATATTTATTTGCATTGTGATATTTACTGATGATTATTTCATGAATCTGTCGTTGCTGTATGACGATGCATATTGTTTGTTTTTATATCGCCAGGAGTATCTCTGTATAGTTATGATTTTACGGTATACTGCATTTTGTTTAATTGTTACATTTAAATAAAGCTGCTGGCACAGAAAATATCCCCGTGTTTCAATTTAAATGCTTTTCGTTTATAAATGAAGTGTATTTGCTTATTTACATTCAATTAATGGGTTTTTTCAATTAGATAAAAACAATATAAAATTTTGATCTCACAACAAGGTGCTTATACCGTCAAAGTACAGTAATGCTGGAAAAAAATGGGTAAAACATTTGATTTTGGAAGTTGGTACACACATTTTGATCCAAACGATAAAAATTCTTGTAACTTATTAAGGTAAAATGATTCTCATTATATGAAAGGATTTTACTTTAATATCACACCACTATCTATTTTTACAGGTCATTCAAATAACAGACACTGATATTGATTGATTGATTGATTCCTTGATGGCTTTTATTTCTATTACAATTGAACAATTTTTAAAAGTATACAGTATATACACACCATAAATCATCTATTCACACATATGACATTTTGACTGAAATTATATCCCTTTGTGGCAATAATGCTTGACGACACTTAGGACATATAAAAACTATGAATAAATCATAATATTTCAGCGAGGTAGTATATATTACTTAATATAAGTTGAATTAACAAAATCAACTTTATTAATATATTAAATATTATCGGAAATTCAGTCTGATTCCAAATCACATTACCAAATTAAAGACACTGCGTCTCTCTTACATGTATTAACATTAACATTGTATGAATACATTGGTATATACAAGAAAGTGCCGTCTAAGAACATGGAGCCAGAAATTCATAAGTTCATAAGTTCATCTTTATTGTCCAATAATTTGTAAATATGGTGCGTTGACACTTCACAATATACATATATACAATGCAAGTACAAAATATATAAACAAAAAAAAATCATTATATACATGAACAAATGAGAACATATAAGACAGCAGTTTAAATGAATTTGGGTACAGATTAATTGTTATAACATTATGAAATTTATTAATTGATAAAGTTGGAGGTATAAAAAGTAGAAATTGAATACACAAATTCTGTTTTTACAGTGGAATTATATAGTGACCGTTAGACTCTGATTTGGATTTTTGTTACGTAGAGACAAAAACACCCAGCATAGAATACACACTGAGCTGTCCGTTGGTTTTGGGAGCATTTTTCAAAAATTTCAATTTTTTGTCAACATATACGTCCTTTACAAATAACCTACACACTAAGAAATAAAGGTGCGCAAAACGTGCAACTTTGCGGAAATAGGTGCAGAGCAATTTCTGCCGCGGTATTCAAGCAATTGTGCACCTTTCACGGCTGAGCGCTCGCCCCACTCCATTGTGTTTGCAAGTTTGCACCTTTTAGGTTCACATTTATGCAAATTCATGGATGTTTTCTCTTCCGAAGCCTGGTGTGAGCTATTTCTACCATCTGTTTCTATAATACAATTTCAATACGGAAAATGCAACTTGCATACATCATACTATTTTCTATGTCGGACAAGCTCAGACAAGCTTTCAGGTTGTCAAAAACAACCTTTGTTTAAAAGGTATGAATGGAATTTGAATATATTACGAAAACGGCCTATAGGTCCGAAGTTTGCACTTTAAAAGGTTGAAAATAATGCTCCTTCGGCTTCAACACTATATAATTATGTGAAAATACACACCTTCACGGCCAGCGTGTTGGCTAAGTGGGTAGAGCGTGCGGAAAGTCGCAGGTTCGAGCCCCGATAAGGTCGTATTTTTATGAGTTTTTAAATATTTGTAAATGTTAATTAATAAAGTGTATTATAATGTAAATACTATAAATATATAGCACTGGAATAAAGGTAAATTAGCGGTTCACACACAAAAACACACAGTTTGCAAGTAAAAGAAGAATACTTTTTTATTTTCCATGGTGCAACTTTGCACCTTGCGCGTGCAACTTTGCACCTTTCGGGTGCAACTTTGCACCTTTCAGAAAGGTGCAAAGTTGCACTTTTAGCGATATGGGTACAAATGAGATATTCTGCCTTCAAATCACAGGAACAACAATAACGGCGCGCCATGAATGTTCTATGTATGTGTGTGTGTGTGTGTGGTGGGGTGGGGGGGGTGGGGGGGATAGAGCAGAAGAAATTTACAATCTTTGAAATCAGTTTCACACTCCAGATTTCTTATGCCTATACATCATAGCAAAGCGTCTTCAACGGTTTGATACGATTAAAACTGTGCAGAATTTACATTTATCACTCTAGTTTGTTTGTTTGTTTATTTATTTAATCACGGTTAAAAAACTTGCTATCAGCTAGGAAAGCTGTTTTTCAGCAAGTCCGTAGTAACATTTAGACTTTTTAAAAATAAAACGTTGCGATCTACAGTAATTACTATTTGACACACAAAACGAAAATTATTTTAGAAACATTTAATTATATACACTTCAAAATAAACAAAGGTCCCGAAATGCCATGTAACTCACCTCAAATGAATAACTCTTTCACTATGTAAAATTCATTTTGAGTTTACTTAAAATTGAGAGATATTGAGTACTTACAAAGTAACATGTTTTGATAAATACTGAAATTCAAACTGACAATGAATTGTTGAAACTTTCTGAAAATGACACTTTAAATACAGAACCTAACCTATTAGACAAAACCAGCAGAACGCCCGTTTTATAGAACAATTTCTTCATTAGCATGGCGTCGATGCATTTTGTCGGAAGGGAGGGGGGCAAAATATTGTATGTTTAGTAGTATTCTTATCTTAAGTTTTATGGTGTTGCAGTGTCTTATACTGCGTTTTAAACATATTCTTGCATTACGTTTTATAAAGTTTTCAAGTTGTCAAAAGTATTGGGGAGGTGCAAAACGATATGTTTGCCCCCCCCCCCCAATATTTGTATGTGAGGTTACTGCCCCTGCATCCCACCCACCCCCCCCCCTCCCTCCCGATCGATGCCTCTTCATGCTGGAAAGGAACAAAACTGTATGAGGATAATAACTGCAGATATTTGAATTGCCAATACCGAATTTGGGATGAACAGTTTTTACATTTACTTTCACACTTACACCATGGAAGTTGGTAATTTGATTTTCCAACATCAGTCCGCACTCCAGGTTACCTTTACTTCAATGTTCAAAATATTGTAAATGTTAATATTATGTGCTTCTCTGCCGCGTGATGGTGTCATTGATGGAAGGAAAGTTGTCTGATGAGTTCTTACATCTTCCACACCTGCACACCAACCGACGGAAGGCGCATCGAAAATCGCGATTAAACCCATAAAGAAAAGGATTCATGGTGGAATTCAAGTAGGCCATCCAATAAGACATATCGTAGAGGCGCGCGGGCACACAGTTGCAGAACGCATTGATGGGAAACATGACAACAAACGGCAGCCAACACAACAGAAACAACGCGACGATGATGCCCAGAGTTTTGGCGGTACGTCGATGAATCTCCAACCTAGCCAGGCGATGCCGTTCGCGGCGCTCTGACTTCAAATCCGCACCGTAATTTGCGTTAGGACACTGATCTGATATGGTAAAAACGGAGTTTTCAACGACGTCATTGGTCGTACGTTCTCTGGGTTCATCTTTCTTAGATGTGGAACAACCGATAATATCGATAAATCGGTCGGTCTTATCGGCGTTACCCGATACCAGTGCCAGAGCAACGGTATTGACATACACGTGAGATTGTTCCACAACCGGTTTCTTGGTTACCTCTGTCTTAAAACAGCAGTGGTGTTTCATTGTAAAGACGATTTTATTTACTTTGTCCGTCTTTGCTGCCTTGGGATTGGGGAAAAGCGTATCATCCCGAACAGCATTGTAAACTTTTCCATAGAAAACAACCATGAGACCCATCGGTAGGTAGTAGATGATGACGGTCGATATGAGAACGTAGATCGGATCGGTCAGATAGACGCAGGCATCTTGACCAAAGTGACCCAGGATAAGTCTCCAGGCAACGATAGCAGGTAACCAACACAGGGCAGCTATTACCCAGATCAACGCCACGAAGCATAACACCTTCCTGTGGTAGCGTCGTTTCATGTGCTTCAGAGGTTGGGTGATGGCCCAGTATCGATCCAATGATATCATGCAAAGACTTAACATAGATGCCGTACAGCACATGAAATCGAGAGCAATCCACAGATCGCAGACGAGCGCCCCCAACCTCCATCGTCCAGTTATTCCGTACAGACTCATCATGGGCATGATGAAGATACCCACCACCAGATCGGCCGTTGCTAGGCTGATGATGTAATAGTTTTTATGTCGACGTAACTTCCTGTCAACGCAGACGAGAATGATAAGAATGACGTTGGCCAGTGTCGTGGTTGAAGATACCAATGCGGCCAAGAAAACAAACAGGATGTTCTTTCCTGTGAATTCTAGAGCATCATTAGTTTTCGTGCCATTTAACGATGTATTTTGAAATAATGGAGAGCCTGTTGCAATATCATCTCCTGTCACTTCAAATTGCGAATACAGTTCCGTCCAAACAGTTGATACATTGCTCAAGGGTAAATTAGACATTTTGGGCATTTTTTACTTTAATGAAAAGTCACTCTTTTAAGTTCCCTCACTGCTCTGTCGTTCTTTTTTCAAAGAGTTCTGATTTTGACTTGTTTGCCACGATATGCGACGTAATAATGACAATTTCACCATGTCGGGTCTAAAACAAGTTTGCTTTTGGCAACAATCACCATGCTTTCATTCTTCTGTTGAAAAATAGGTGTGAATTATTAGTAATTCTCTCACAGACGTGTCAGTATGAAATCATGACGATAATCATCATTCAACACATACCCATTTGAAGGTTTCATATTTATTTCACTTTGCCATCTCATTAAAACGATTGTGATATATCAACAGCTTTTTGTGCGTTCAATTAATTACCCGGTAGACCGAACATCTACGACTATTTCTTGGAGAAGGATGGGTTTGGTATCGATTGATTTACGGCACACTAATGTTCAACGTCACTGCTTTCAAGGCACTCAAATTCTCGATGAAACATGCGCTGTGAAGGATTGTCGGTTATTATGTCCATACTTCGTGAAATCGTGCGGAAACAAAATGACATCAAAGAACCTGATTGTTGTTATCTACAATCTAAGTCGATCGGCCATGGGAATGATTGCGCCGACGCGTTACAGAAGCGATTAAGATGAAGAGATGATAATCGAGTGATTGTGGTTCCTTTTGATATAACGAGTTCACTCATCTGGCATCAAAGACCCTGCAGTCGTATGTCAAACCTTGACGGACATTATCTACTGGGTTATTATTTCTAGTTGACTTAACCAAAATGATCAAGATGTGATGCTATGGAGAATAATGCCTTTCTTCATCTTCTGTTCTGCCCATAAAACAACTCCTTCTGCTTGATTTCCGTAATTCATCAAGCAACAAACTGCTAGCGTTTGGTATGTCAGTCAAAGGTTTGGATGTTTTGCTTTCGTCACGTCCATATACTTCTTGCGATCTTCAGGACAAACACTGGAAGAAAAATGAAATACACCGAGAAAGATTATTAATAAAGCCATCATTCGAACAAGCATCGTAACGAGGACATAGTCACTTTTATACACCCAGGGTGATTAGTAAAAAATATGTATTGGTGGATAGGACTACGACCGAGATAGAGGTCAACATCAACCAAGATTTTGC
Organism: Eucidaris tribuloides; assembly: GCA_001188425.1. Lineage (NCBI taxonomy): Eukaryota > Metazoa > Echinodermata > Echinoidea > Cidaroida > Cidaridae > Eucidaris > Eucidaris tribuloides. Next base: position 15,639 of record JZLH01S0167210.1, read on the forward strand.
CCAAATTTGCTCAATAATTTGATAATTTTAATACTCGCATCCTCAGTATTTAAAGTTTTTGTGAAATTATTTTTGGAATTGTCCGTTCTATTATTAGAGAGTAGAGAGTAGTCTCAGTAGTCAGATATTCATTATCTCTTCTTCTTCTTCTTCTTCTTCTTCTTCTTCTTCGTCTTCTTCTTCTTCTTTCTTCTTTCTCCTTCTTCTTCTTCCTCTTCTTCTTCTTCTTCTTTCTCCTTCTTCTTCCTCTTCTTCTTCTTCTTCTTCGTCTTCTTCTTCTTCTTTCTTCTTTCTCCTTCTTCTTCTTCTTCTTCTTCTTCTTCTTCTTCTTCTTCTTCTTCTTCTTCTTCAATTCTTTTTTCTCTTTTCTAAGAAATTCAATGAATTTGCAGGTAAACTTGTCTGATTTCGTAATTTTTCTCAGCTACATAACTTTGCAAAAAGTCCAAACCCAACATTCAACTAAATACGTTTTCCTGGAATTACAAGGTCCTCCGCCAAATAGACTAGGAATTCTGCTGTTTGTGATAAATGAAAAATGTAATGGTCACAATAATGTCAACTAAACTGAATTTTAGCTCCTATACTTTGCTGAAGGTTCTTTAAAGGGGAATGGAACCCATACATCTACCTGCATTCAGAGAATAGATAACAATAAGAGAAAGAAAATGTTGAAAGTTTGAACAAATTTGACTGAACCGTTCAAGAGTTATAAATGTTCAAAGTTTACATTATCTTTATGTATGGAGGTTTCTTAAATTGGCAACACTACCACTTTTTGAGATGAAAGTGTGAAGAACTCCCCATTGGTTTTGTACACAAATTTTCACAAATTTACGTTTTTCTGAAATGTTAGTTGTGAAGGTAATCAAATTCTTCCAGAAAACATGTACAAATCATTTTTGCTGGGACATACTTGTACAACAAGAAAGAAGAAATCAGATATTTCATTAAAAATGAGAACAAGTGAAAATTTGTGTACAAAGCCAATGGGGAGTTCTCCACACTTTCATCTCAAAAAGTGGTCGAGTTGCCAATTTAAGAATCCTCCATAACAACGATTAAACAAACTTTGAATATTCATAACTCTTGAACAGTTCAACCAAATTTGCTCGAACTTTCACTGTTGTATTTCGTTTATTCTGTATTCTCTGAGTACAGAAAGATGTCTGGGTTTCATTCTGCTTTAATGGAATTTCTTCTATACACCAGTGAATTTACACAATATTAAGCTTAATCATGCAAAGAGATGCCCTTCCTGTACGAAAATGGACAAAAAAATGTTCATTTAATCAAACCCAATTAATGAGGAGCTGCCAGGAAGGATTTTAATAAATGATGTTTCCAGAATGAGTGGAGTGACTGTTCATTCATGTTAAAAGGAGAGACATTTAGAATTTATAATAGACGTTGGAAAGGCGTTCATGAAAAGGGCTTTTAATATCAGGTAAATAGACCGAAATTATTGTGAACAATGATGGCAATATCTTGGAGGATAATTCTCATGAGAAATATGAGAAATGCTAGTCAATACCACATACTTCAGGAGTAATTACTTCGTGGAATTAATGTACTATTCTGGAATCTTACATGAAATTTCTCCTAATCAATCACAAGTTACAGATTATGCATTATTGGCGTTCAAAACACCTTTTCCCTTCTGATATTCTCTTCTGCTGTGTGCGATTTAAAAGTTTCACGCATATCAGTCAAAAAATGTGACCGTTGATTCATACAAGTTTTTTATTTTTGCTTCTTTGAATGTCTCACATTAATTTCAAGAGGAAAATAAAATGAATGACAGTCATAATAAAGATATAAATTTGATGTTTATGCTTTCGGAGTGTGACCTTCGTGACGGGCCAGTAATTGTAAACGAATCATATTATTCAAGAAGAAATGTAATGATTCCATTCGTACGATAACATAATTATGTTATGCACAAAGTTAAATATTTAGTTATCACATGTTGACATCTTATACATTTTGGTGTGTGTTCATAATCATATTTTTCCATTATGGTTTGCAAGAAATATTTCTGTGCCGCTCATGATGCTATGATCAAGGCCACCTTTTGGTCGATTAGAGTAAGCAGACATCAACTATTCGACCGCTTTCAGATTGTCATGGCAATCATTGTGTGGTTGTTTGTTTGTATATGTATGCGTATGTGTGTATGTGTTTGTGCGATGGCATGTGTGTGATGGTGTGTGTGTATGTATGTGTGTTTGTATGTGTGTATGTATGTATGTGTGTTTATGTGTTTATGTGTGTACATGTATGTGTGTATGGGTGTATGCGTGTGTGACGGTGTGTGTGTTTGTGTGTGTATGTGTGTAATGGTGTATGTGTGTACGATGGTGTGCTTGTGTGTGTGTTTGTGATGGTGTATGTGCGTGTGTGTGTGTTTGTGTGTGCATGTGTTTGTGTGTAGTGTGTGTGTGTGCGTTGTGTGTGTGTTTGTGTGTGCGTGTGTATGTGTGTGTGTGTGTGTGTGTGTGTGTGTGTGTGTGTGCGCGCGCGCGCGCGCGCGCGTGTGAATGAAGAAGACAGCTATAATGAAGAAAGACTTCAAAAGTAGTTCAAAGGGGAAACGGTACACCAAGTATGTGAAAATTGAATTGAGACTCATAGACATTTTGTGGACAAAACGAGTGAAGGCATTTATTAAGAAAAATAGTATATAACAAAATTCATAACAGCCTATTTTTTCGAACTTTCATCGGTGCGTTATACTTATGTATATGTTCATTTTCTACCTGCTACTAGACTGCTATTCCTTCTTAAAATTAGCTTCCTTTTACACTGTTCTCTGAGCACAAACAACAATATACTAAAATGTGTTCTCAATCGGCAAGCGAAACCAGGTCTTTGGGTGTTTTATTAGATAAATAGATAGATAGATAGATAGATAGATAGATAGATAGATAGATAGACAGATAGATAGATAGATAGATAAACAGATAGATAGATAGATCGATCGATAGATAAATAGATAGATAGATAGACAGATAGATAGATAGATGGAAAGATAGATAGATAAATAGATAGATAGATAGATAGATAGACAGATAGATAGATAGACAGATAGATAAATAAATAGATAGATAGATAGATAGATAGATAGATAGATAGATGGACAGATAGATAAATAGATAATAGATAAAAAGATAGATAGATAGATGGATAGATTGATAAATAGACAAATCTATAAACAGAAAATACGTAGATCGACATATAGATAGATAGATATATAAATAGATAGATAGATAGATAGATAGATAGATAGATAGATAGATAGATAGATAGATAGATAGATAGATAGATGGTCATACATAACCAACTATTTCATTTAACTGTTTAACTATTTCTTTATTCATACATGTAGAGGAGAAAACTACCGGCTTAGAGAAACAAACTAATCTTACACTGAGATTCACTTATTTGCATTATAACGATTAATATATCTTTCATTATGTTTGAGTTTTTTTACGTGATTTGATTTATTCAGTTCCATCTATAGGCCTGTACATCGTATCAATTGTGCCGAAAAACCCCCACAAATGATTGTTGATTTAACCCCGTTGGTCCAATTCAAACATCATTCTTATTAACAAATTTTAATCAACTTTCTTTCATATCCAAAACAACTTAATTAATCACTGCAATGGTCGGTGTAGATTACATCGGTATTGTTCTGTGGCTCGAATTGATTGATCTCTTCAGGATTTCAATCCGTGTTTTCCGAAAATTTGGATCTCGGTCCGTAATTCTTTGATGTCTGCAAAATGCAGAAATAAATCAAATCAATTTAAATCAAATCAAGAAAAACAGCTATTAACGTTGTTTTATCAAAAAAAAAATACACATGAATAAATCTGTAACATTAAAATTTTATTGTTTTTAATGCTTATTTTGTATTGTTATTGTCACAGTTGTGTAAATACGCATTCTATAGTATGTATTGCCGAAAATGATTTTTTTTAAATTATTAATTCGTTGAAAATGCAGAGATCAAATCAAATCAAATTAAATACAAAAAAACTAATACAATTTAACGACCATTTGATAGATTGGTAAGGCTTGTTGACATTTTTCGTCCAAATATGTCCATATTATGCAAATTGATGGTTATAATGGGCATGGACTCAAGGCAAAGAAAGATAACACGGCGAAACGGAAATTACTTCGACCGTATAGGATGCGAAGTGACTGTGAACTATGCCGACACCCTTCATGTTCAAAGTAGATTCTAAATGAAATTGACAAGTGTAAAGCATACACATATGTAAATTTATTAGTAAACTCAAAATACAAGTCACCTTAGATTAGGACTTAACATTATCAACATCACTCAACACGTTCTGGTGTGCCAAGAGCATTATGTATGAAAAGGCCGGGGGAGGGGTTCGTCCTATAGTAGCTTACTAGTATTTTGTATATGATTTGAAAAGCGGCATACAATGGCTTTGAGTAGTTCTGATCACTGGAATATAAATTGAGTAAGATAATAGCTAGATTTGTGAGAGAGCCTATCAGGGGAGTGGTTCACGAAAACATTAAAACATGTTATCATGAAAACGTCGTTGTTTTATAATACATGTTTATATAATGGAAGTGTATATAGTCTTATATAATTTAATGACTATTGACATGACATGGATAATGTCTTTATTTCGTTGGTATTTTTAACAATGTCCATTAAGTGATTTCATTATAAAAGCAATACCTTAAGTACTGACATCATGAGCGATGCATAATTCAACAACCAATCACTTCCCAGTGACTACTATGTTGAACATTTTCCTCTAAACTTATATGGCAACATGCCTGGGCCGATTATTCAGTGGTGCTCTTTACGAATATTATTTTTTATGACAATCAATTTACGCAAATCTCAATGTGGCAGTGACAGACATTGGCTCTTTTTGTTTACGTACATGTTGACAGTTTCCTTTGATAATTGAGTGATTGCATTCTAAGCGCATTATAGACCACCGTGTCAGGTGCGTAATTCTCAAGCGTTTTCAATGCCAGACACATGTTACACTGTATAATATTATCGTTACATTGCAAAACAGAAATGACTAGTT
>JZLH01S0167276.1:0-5000 GCA_001188425.1 Eucidaris tribuloides
GTGATCATGTCAATAATGTAATGATTTCACTCACGGGTTATGCTTTTTTTTTTAATATCCTTTGGTGAGAATAACAGGACACCTCAGAAATCCGCACAATCTGAATTACCATTACTGCATCATCACACTATTATACTGCTGCTTCTGCTGCTGATCTATGTTTGAAGCATGTATATCGTTATGTTTTCCTTCTTGTGTACACGACATATCAATTTTCATCTTGCTACTTTTTCAAAATTTATCTTTAATTCGACCATATATCTATCTACTTTTCAGAAAGATGACTCGTAGATGTGTTCCTTAACCTAATGTCTAAACGTTGAGGCATTATTCACTATACTACTCGCACTATTTTACATCTCCATGCCCTGCAGAGACAATTTAAATTCTCATTGAAGGTTTGTTTTATAAATTTCTCTCCTTATTATGTCTTTCTTTGTCATTTGCGCATGTAGACTTGTGAATAATAAAAAATTATATTCCCTTTCATAAGTGTTGAAAGAGTTTAATGACTGTAGTTCTGACTTCACGTTTGTAAGTTGTTACGCGTCTTGTGATCCCAGGATTTCTGCTTTGTTCAGAGCGTATATAAATAGTCGCTACACGATTTGAGGACTATAAATGTATAGATATACTCTAACATGGCTATATTTTGTATTTAATAAAAACTGATCGTTGCTTATTGAGTAGGGCCTAAGGAGATGTACAGGAGATAAAAACTGTTATCTGATTTTTTCAAAAAAAAAATCATCAGTTGCGATATATTTGCAACACTGTTTTATGGAACATGTCTACTCTGACTATGTGCAACTCTCTGCAACGCTCTCTATATGTTAGAGTACACGTGCTTAGGTTTTAATCAGTACGCATTTCATATCCAATTCGACCTGTCCCAATACAATGCTGCTGTCGTTGATACGATTAGCTTGCCAGCATTATGAAATGTACATTAAAGTCAACAGAAAACATAACATACCGTCTATACAATCATGCTGCACATCACTATGTATGATTATCTGTCATGAAAATGAACCGAAGTGAATGTGCATTATCGAAGATGATACTTAGTATCTAGATATCAGTGAAACTCATGTAGTCAGACGAGTCTTCATTTATTCCAGCCCTGCATTGAAAAAAAAATTCGACTCGTGTTTTTTTTATTTTTACGAACGGACACCAATAACATCACCAAACACAGCTCGATAGTTAAGTTAAGGCTATTATATGTCCTTAATATTTTCTCAAATGGCTTTCATTTTAATATAGCACAATTAGTTACTATTCAACAACACCTCCATAATCATAAAAGTACCTTTGTCAGCTCAGATTATTGTGTGTGTTCTTTTCACTTGTCAACAGTTTCAACTATATATTCTGTTGTGTCTCTACCAATTTGTCGCCACAATGTTCTATTACAGGTCGTTATTTTCGAACGTTCTTATCCGAAAGAATGCTTTTCGACGGTTCCTTGTTCGGACGGCCGATCGAATACCGTTGCAATTGCCATATTTCAATTTGTATGAACCTTTATTTCATTGTCGGATAAAGAAACCTAACTACATTACATTTGCTGTGTTTGGAATACACAACTTTATGAATAATTCCCCAATTACTCTTCTTCAGCACCAATAATAATTTCTTCATAATGGTTATATGCACCACCTCTATGTCTATACTTCCGTTATAACCATGCTACATAATTTGTATATATAATATCTGCGTGAAAATGGTCTGTGATTATCATCAGAGTTCGGCAGGCATTACCATTTGTCGGAGTAGTATTCTAGAGTAACCACGTTCAGGAAATGTTTAGTACAATAATACCTTTCACATCCTACTTTAGAGACAGAAGATAGATTACACGATTTAAAACACCTTCATAGCTCGAGTTGAATGGGAGGTAGCACAGTACGTGTCACTTCATAGAAGCATGCGTACAAAACACTTAGAATCGAGAATGAGTTCATCTCTGTCATAGAATAATATCATCTCGAGTACATATGTTATTTGAATATTGTATCAAAGCATGTTTTTCATAACAAACGATATTGCTCTTTTATTTATACGGCTTGTACCTCCAAAAGTGATATTAAAGGCTGTACAGAATGCTGGTGTTATTCGACCACGGAAAGGGGAAAATCATGGCTTGTATGCCGGAATGTGCGCGAAACAGCCCCCAAGATCTGTTTTCCTGAATTTGCTCAAAATTGCTCCTCATACTTAAAGACAAGCTGGTTGTCTTTTAATTCAAAGGAAAACATGACTGATAATGTGAATACTTGGGAAGCTCGACCATACTCGCGTCTCGATATTGTGAATGGTTCGCGTTCGCTCATCGTATATTGATATAATAGCTTAACTTTGAAATTAGGTGCAGAAAATTATCATGTAATTTCTCAGACATTATACAATTTCTTATTAAACATATTCAACACTAACTATGAAGATTACGCTTACAACGCAATTATAGAATACAATTATTTAGCGCTATTGAAGAACAAATTTGACTAAGAGGAACATTACTTTACAAATATACAGGGCCAGAAAAGATGCAACACCTGCGATCGTGAATATCGTCACACCATTGACATCAATTCCCTGTTTTTTTCATGCGTTTAGAAACATTCTCTTCCCAACAAAATGAATCATAAATAAACCGGTTTTTATCAGTATGCGTTTGCAAACATCACGGGCATTTTCTGAGGCCATGGTCGTCCAAATTGCATCCACGGACCACATTATTCTCGCGTCAGGTGTGTGCCATAGCAGACCAAACTTCAATGACATGAATAGGGCAGTGATTATGCCTATTGTCAGCCAGCATAATCTCTATTGGAATTCCGCACATTGAGAAAATATCTTGGTGTTCAGTGGACGCTGCATGTACAGAAGTCGCAAATTTGGGAATCAACATTGGCTCAGAAAAATGCCTTATTCAAAATCAATGAACATGGTATCATTTTGTTGACAAAAAGATGTTCTAACTAATGACATAAACATCAAGATCATTTTGCCGATGATGTTGAAGAAATTAACAATGGCAGGTGTTGAATTCTCTCTAGCCACCCTGTATAATTTGACATTTAGATTTTCACCTTTAATGTGGGGTCACCAAGGGGGTCATGTGTAAAATATATTATGCAACTGAAAGTAGATATTAATTCTAATTTTTCATGTCATTTTTAGGAGATTTCATCCTGAACAGCACAAGATACAACAAATCATTTTGAGATTACTTCTATATTTTTGATATTTCTGGTGAATTGTCCCTTTAAGTTCAAAGGCCTATAACTTTTGAGTGATACCACAATTTGACTATACAAGGTACCTAGCGTTGTTCTATAGGGTCTATTCTACCATCCTATCGGGTCAGAATTGAGATGTAGTGTGGGTTGCACGAAAGTCACTATCCAGGCCGTTTTTCAGAATCTGCTCCCGTACTACTACTCAGACTCTTCGCTACCCACAAGTATGACTACTAACAGTGTACATCTTTTTGAAATTCTTACTATAATCCCTAATAATCTTCGTGAAACATGTATTTATTACTTCTTTTCCATGCGTATTTTCAAAAAAGTGCTTACCGTGGGAGGGGGTATTCCACATCTCCTCCTGCTCAGTCGCTCTGCTTCTTCGCAAGTATGACTACTCAAATATCGTTTTCAACATACTTCCTGTACACCTTTTTGAAATCCTGACTACAATCAATAATAATCTTGATAAAATACACCTTTGGAATATATATTTATTATGCTTGGAAACATCTCTTTTCTATGAATATTTTCAAAAAGTTCCTACTATGGAAGGGGGTATCTCCCTCCCACACCCTCCCCCGCTGGTTCGCTTCCCTCCCTCGCATGTGTCATGTAAAGCCCCCAAAATTGGGTTCTATAACCGTGCCCAAGTGTCACTGAAGACATGAATGCACTGCTACTGAATGTACTCTAAAATTTAAGAGTACACCTTATTGCAAGTCTCTATAGTTTTATGTGAAACTTGAACAATTTTGACCATATTTGTCAAAATACTGTGGCCCCCCAAATTTTGAAAAAGTGGATAATATGAACAGTATATGTAGCTTTCCTGATATTTAATTATATTTGAATTATGTTATATAATGTGGAGAAACTGGAGATGTTCATGTGAACCATTGAATAACCCCATACATATTGGCCACATTGGCAAGAACATCTGAAATCCTGTATAAAAATGATTTGGGGCAATATTTGACCAAAACTTCACTAACATGTTGATTCTTCAGCAAATGCAAACAATACAACTGATATAACTGTCCTGTTTTAAATATTTTTTTTAATCCAGTGACCAAAAAACATGGTAGTACATGCTGCAGTTGCATAAATATTTGCAGTCTTGTGCACAAATAGCGATTTTGGGGGCCATTTTTACCCAAAAATGGTTTTAAAAAATGCGGGTTTTCACTCAAAATAAGGAATACTTGCAACTCAACATGTCTAATTTATCTATTTTTGGACTCAGTGACCACAAAAAACATGTGGTTAGACATTTTACAAGCAACAGTTGCTTAAATATTTGGAGTATTATGTACACAGATTATGATTTGGCGGGCAATTTTACCACAAAATGACCAAAGATACTGTTTTTCACCTAAAATAGAATCACAAATGACCAAACAGATCTGATTTATCTATTTTTGTGCTCAGTGACCATGAAAACATACAATTAGACATGTAACAAGCCATATTTGGATAGATATTTCAGTATTTACATAGGAAAACATTCATTTTAGGGTATTTGGCGGCCATTTTGAAAAAAATCGCTAGGAACCAATATCAGATATAACCTGAAAACAAAGAAATCATTAGATTTGTATTCAGCAGCCAAAATGGCAACAGAATCCACCTGTTAGAAATGAAATTTCACCCCAAAAAAGTTTCATTCGCCCACCCCTAATACTAGTTGTAAGTAGTTTACTACCGTTTGGTAATGATAACAATGGGACATGATGGACTTGTAAATCC
>JZLH01S0167276.1:10000-16154 GCA_001188425.1 Eucidaris tribuloides
CAATGGCATTTGGAGGGAAATGCCATCTGGGAACTGTTAGCATAATATAGGAGTTTTCGTGAAATTATATTGACCGTTAGACTCTGATTTGATTTTTTTCCTCGCGAAAAAAATACAGCCATAGTACGTACACAAAACGGATGTTGGTTTTTCGCATTTTTCAAATTCTAGGTAATTAATGATCCCCAGATTTCACAGACATGCCCTTCATCAATAGCCTAAGGGCATGGGTTAGCTTTTCCTGGTCTGCGGTGATGTTTGCAAATGAGATCCACTGCCTTTAAAAGACCACATAAGAAACTTCTCCTTACCGAGGTGACACCTCTCTCAATTCTAACCCAGACTATTATGACTTTTTTCAGTGCCGATGTAAGCCAGCCCATATTATCTCTTCAGATGTTTCCGGATTTTCCATGTGCTTTTAGTCTACCCTAAATGCTGTTCACACGGTCTCGGCGGGTGTTTCCGACAGGAGACGGTTTTGCCATTTTCTTCTCATTTCCTTGTGATATTCATTTCTAAACTCCTCAAAACAAGTTTGGAAATCTGAGTTTGATCAGTTCTATCTCCCGTTTTGTAGTAATAATCAATGCAACCTTGGTATCATCTGAAAGATTATTTAATTTTCTTTAAAATGATACCCTACTTGTTACGATTATGCCATCAGAGAAAGAGCAGCGTTCAAAAACGTGGTGTAAAGTGTTAATTGAAAAGCTGCTAAATGACCAAAGTTCGGTAAGTTACACATTTTTTGTTGTTGTTGATGAGGGAGTTTTCTAATGTCTCTTCGGTTGTTATGCATTCTAATGTGAACATTGACATGGATTGAAACAAACACATGCATAATTAAGCAAACAACAACAATAAAAAGTAAAAAAAGGCTTTATGGGCATTTACAAACTGAACACAAGACATTTAATCTCACAGACCTTTTACCACATTAACACAACAAACTAACAAAAAAGTGGCAGGAGCTTGATTTACATGAGTTTTCATGTTAATCTTCACGTGGATCTTAGATTTCATCAATTTTCATTGATTTTAATGACATGATCAGAGTTCAGTATCGGGTGGATGACTCACGTGCCCGCACCACCGCCTGGCACCGCTTCGCCATGCTGTTGATGAGCTTTGTGATTCGTTGCCGTGGGATGGCATTCCACTCGTCAATCAGTAATTGACGCAGACTTGCCAATGTTGTTGCATTTGTGATCTCTTCCGTACAGCCCGGCCGAGTCGATCTCTCAAATGTTCAATGAGGTTGAGGTCTGGGCTGCATGCAGGCCAGTCCGTTCTCGTGATACCCTCTCTCTGAGAAAATCCATGAAAATCAAGCTAATGCCACTTTTTTTATTACTTTGTGGTGTTAATGTGGTGAAAGGTCTGTGAGATTAAATGCCTTATGTCAAGTTTTTAAATGCCCATACATTTTTTATTTATTTTTTACATGTTGTCGTTGTTGTTGTTTTTGTTTGCTTACTTGTGCAGGTGTTTGTTTCAATCCATGCCAATGTTCACATTAGAATGCATAACGACCGAAGAGACGTTGGGAAACTCACTCATCATCAACAACAAAAATTGTGTGACTTACCGAACTTTGGTCATTTTGCAGCTTTTCAATTCACACTTTACACTACATTTTAAGATACTGCCCTTTCCCTGATGGCATATTCATAATAAGTAGGGTATCATTTTAAAGAAAATTAAATAATCTTTCAGATGATACCAAGGTTGCATTGATTATTACTACTAAACGGGAGATATAACCGATCAAACTCAGATTTCTAAACTTTTTTTGAGGAGTTTATATCCATTATGCAGACTACATTGACAGGCTACATCTAAGACTGGCGTTACAATTCCGTATCGTTTATCGTGAAAATGAGTATTATCAAGGATTAGTTCAAATTAATTTTTTGTGCCCGATATTGTCTATCAACATCATATAAACTGAATAATAATTGTCAGCATTTCCGACAAAGTAAAACACTGGTTATTAAAGCGTACATACTGATACGAACTCTCACTTTGCTAGTTGGCGCCACGCCGTGCGCACTGCACACGAGCCGCGGCGCTGAAAGCGGTATTCTGACGTCATAACAAGTTTGACCAATAAGTGGCAATATGATGTCAGGCTCACGCTAACTATCTAAAGCTTAAGCTTTGGTTTGGTAAACCAGGGCTTAAAAGACATGCTCTTCTTTGAGAGGACAAGTACTGGGGGGGGGGGGGTGAAGAAATTCGCGTAACCTGTCAATTAAAACTAACGTGCGATAATGGAGTCATTCACTCCTGGCTGTGTTCATTTCCTTTTGGCTCAGTTCCATGGCAAATGGTGTTAGAAGTTAGGATTGTCAAATCCCTATTGACTTGATTACAGGGACGTGAAGACTTATTTTTGATTGGGTACGGTGGGTGAACTTTCAGACAGTATAGGACATATGGGTCCAATGACAGATACAGAATCAAAGATTATTCGGGTGAATGTGCTCTTTGTTTAAATGAGAATTGATTTTTGCAATACAAAACGTATCAATATGTTTGTCCCCATCATATCAAACAACAGCTGAATGTCTGAAAATGTATAAAGTGTATTTACACTTATGCTGATCATACATATGAAATTTGTTTTTATGTGCCAACCAAAAAACTCGTTCCGAACTTACTGTGCATGGAATTGAATTGTCCTGAAAAAAAAAAAACCCGGCCTACTGCAATACTGCAGGGCTGCTGTGTGGGGCTTCGAATACTGCGCCGAAGTGTAACAAGCACCGCCGGAGATGACTGTCTCAATTTGAAACCCTCATTCGATGTCCAATGTGTGCTGATTCCGAAAGTAGGCAGTCCTTTTTAGTCTTTGCATGTAATCTTTATCCCCGTTTTATTTTTCGGGAGATAATCTTTTTTTAAACTTAATGGCATGTTTTAGCAGACCATTCTTACGTGAGGACATGTACTAAATTTACTGAAAGTAGTAATTTTATCCCTGTTAATGATTTCTGGTCAAAAATGAATTATATCTAAATCTAAAAATATATATAAATATAAATATAAATATAAATTTATATACATGTTATTTTGAATTGAATTGAATATCCTGAAACTTTTTGAGAAAATGGTAGTACAGCTCTTATATGAAGAGCTCGGTTCCAAAAGGGACTAGATCCACTTTTGATGAAAATTGAGTTATTCATATCACATGATTACTCAGGTAGATACCTGTCTTTGAGCAAAAGTTTTAACCTCAACTGTGAAAGCAACCGTGAGAAAATGCACTTTCTAATATCTTTTTTCCATAGGCGCCTGTACAAAATCCGGTAAACAAATGCCCTTTTCTCTGAAGTAACAAATATGGATGAAGTTCCTTTTGGAAATAAACTCTTCATATATCAGTGGCGAATTCTTAACGTACACACTAAGAAACATAAGTTAAACTTGGCACCTTTAAAGGTGCAACCAATGTCACCCTGGGAGCACCGTTTAAGGTGCAACTTGCACCTTTCAGAAAAGTGCAAAGTTGCACCTTTCAGATTTGTACATACAATATGCATGAGGGCACCCTGAAAAATAAAAGTCGTTAGGTATGACAAGACTGGGGTTTGAATCCGCGACGTTTGGGACGTGAGGCGGACGCTCTAGCACTACGCAATCAAGCCCTTGCTTACTTGTACAGGGTACCTGATGAATTTATGTTAAAGAATCATTATTTCTAACCTTTAAGGTGCAAACTTGCACCTTTAGGTCTTTATTCTATTCCCTGGGACCTAGAGACGAGCTATTGCTTGTTACTATGTCGGACAAGCCTCGTGCAAGCTTTTGTCAAGAATAACTTTGTTTAAAAGGTATGCGCGGAATTTGAATATGTTACAAAAACGGCCTACCAGATGCAAAAACTGCACCAAAAAGGTGCAAACTGGCATTCGCCAACGCAGTGAGGCAAGCACATAACCGTGAAAGGTGCAAATTTGCTCGAATATCGCGGTGAAAATGGCCCTGCACCTTTTTGAGCAAAGATGCCCCTTGTGCGCATCTTTATTTCTTAGTGTGTAACTGCTTCTGTTTCGTCACAAACCTCGTCTTGTTGTCAGTTTTAGCTTGTAATTTTTTTTTAGAATTCGCTCACAAAATTGAACTTATTATTAACTATGAATATTATCTACATATCAACATATTCAACAATTCCAAGAATAACCCAAAGTAAGATTTCAGCAAGTTGTCAAGGCGACCCCAAACGAGATGTAGAATAGAACGCATCACATAAGCGTGAGATTGTCAAAGTGAACTCTCCGTAGAAAGTCCTCTGAAAAAGTGCCTCGACTAAGTCCCTTGATGCAGTTTTTGAGATGTCCATTCTCTTCACAGTTACTCTTCGTACCTGTGACCACAACCAAACCATAGGACTCACCAGAGAGAAAGTGATGTCCAATCATATTGTTTACAGAGATATAAAGGTAAAAGCATAAACCTCATAAACTCAAAACACACTCTGTTATACCCCATTATGCTATAGGTTTACGATTACAACATCAGGATGCTACCCAGTGACGTCGTGTATAGCAATCACAAGGATTCAGCAGTAATATGGAAGTCACTTTTATCAGTTATTAGACCCTACAGGTGACAGGAACCGCCGATGATTGCTGTTATGTGTGTAAGTGTGTGTGTGTGTGTGTGTGTGTGTGTGTGTGTGTGTGTGTGTGTGTGTGTGTGTGTGTGTGTGTGTGTGTGTGTGTGTGTATTCTAATTGTATGGGTAGGGAACAAACGTGATGTGCCTTAGAGATTATCCTCGATCGTCATTACGTCCTTTAGAAGCAGCTGGTGAATCTCTTTTGCATTCCAGAAAATTAACATTGAGTAAATAACAATGTTTTCAATAAGGAAATATCTCCTTTCGCAAAGTAAAGAAGCTAAAATCCCAATTTAAGTCGATTTATAGTAACAATTAAATTTTGATTTGAATGAATATCTCATAGAGACGTCCAACCCCCCCCCCAAAAAAAAACCTAGTCTCTTTCCACCTCTAGTTGTATTCATCATTTTCAACAAAATGTGTTATGCATTTTTTTAAATTCTAGGTAATTACTGATCATCGAATTTCAAAAACATGTCCTCCATGAAGAGCCAAAGGCCATGAGTGAAGTTTTCTTGTGCTTTGTGATGCAACTAAGATTACCTGCCTTTAGGGGTATTAAGAATTCTAAATAGATCTTATATACGATTTTCGTGGTTTATAAGTCAGTCGTGTCTAACATTTCTCGTGTTTGACTATCCTAACATATTCTTTATTTTTTCACCACATAATAGTATAAAGCATAATATTGTGACCTTTTTTACATTACTGGACATTAAGTTTACTGGCTCTGTCTCTTTTGCTGCTATTGTTTTTTCACAGTATCTTAATCAGTAAAATAATATAATTGTTACCGGTAATGATGGTTCTTGCGATGCCAATGTAGAATAAAACGCATCGGGTAAATTTGAGCTCTCCAGAGTCAACTTTCCAAGGTCAGCTTTCTTACTGACAATCATTGCTAAGTTCTTTGATGCAGCTTCTGAAATGCCGTCCATGTCTATCAGTTCGACAAAACGTAACTGTAATGAAACCAGATCATTACACTCTGAAAAAGTCATTTCCAACCATAAAAATACTGCCAACAAACTTAGACACATAAACTTCAGTGACGTTCCATTGCCCTCACGACTCAATGGTAAGATATATAAATACTATAAGCATCAACCTCCCATTAATATACAAATAAAAGTATGATACCTCTTGTTGTAGGTTAGAAATTAAAGCTGTATCTAATTCGGAGTTGTTGTTCTGCTGATGACTGACAAAAGCTAAATCACGGAAAGGAAATAATTTACCACAATTATTTACCTACATTGTTATTGTCATCTATTAATTCATTTTTGCTTCGTCGGAATCTCCAAAAAATAGCAAGAAATAATATGTTTTCACCAAAAAATATGTAATGTTGTAGATTGTCAAATTATGAGTATTACATCGATAGTGTATTTATCGCGCATTACCCAAATTGGCATAAAAGTTGACATCATGTCAACCTACCATCCTACTGTCAACTACCATGGCAATAGTGCTTCAAAGCCAAGCAGAACCCTTGGACATTTTTCCAAAATGGCAGTAGAAT
>JZLH01S0167287.1:1482-14054 GCA_001188425.1 Eucidaris tribuloides
CAAAAGTTCTGCGTGGCAGGGAGATATCCACCTCCCACACCCTCAGGGTCCAGCGTCGGCTCAATTGATTCGGTCCTCGGCAGTATGACTTACCCCATCCATAATCTTGCTAAAATATAACCAGTGAAATATTGTACTTTACTATCGCCTAGAATACGTCTTTGAATACCGGTCTATGCATACTTTCAAAGGTTCCGTGGGAGGGGGTATCACCCTCCTCGCAAATTGAATACTTAATTGTTTATATATCTTTGTATATCTCTTTGAATAAACCTGTCTCAATTCCTAATAATCATATAAAGTATATGTTAAAAAATGATGCCACGCATACAGATCAGCGTTTTTTTTGTGCGTAATTTTCAAAAGTTTCCCGCGATGGGGGGGTATCCAACTCCCACGGCCCATCGCTCCCTCCTCAAATGGTCTAAGTGACGCCCTGGCTAGACAGACGTGAACTGTAAGGGGCTTTACCCTCTTGTATCCCCGACAAGATTATCATTATGTTTAAAATGGCTGCTATACAGGGCAAGTGCTTATAATTTGGAAAATTGAAGGCAGTATTTATAAATTATTATTGCTGCTCCAGTTAGAAAAAAATGTGTCAACAGAGTGTCAAAATAGGCAACTAGACCCCGCCCTGGGACTCTACCAGGGCTGCCATAGGCGGGCCCCTGGACCCCACCCCAAATTAAGGCAAAATTTCCAGGTGCCCCGCCTAGTGATGTCCCCCCCCCCACATTGAAATGGATTTGCTGCGCACTGGCTAGCCAGGGGCGTCCATGTAGTTTCGCGATTGAAGGGGGGGGAACAAAAGGCGAAAAAGTTATCCGCCGAATTTTCGGCGTGTTCTTGGGGCGCGCACAAATTGTAATACAGAGTTTTTTTCGGCGCCAAAGCGCGCTAATAAACATTGACAAAATTTGGATCGCTTTCTTAAACCACATATTTGCCAATTATGAATTTTTCGAAGTCATTAACTATTTATTGGGGGGGGAATCGATATGTTTGGCCCCCATATTTTCATTGGAGGGGCGATCGCCCCCCCCCCCAGCAAACGCGTTTCCTCTAACAAATTCATATTAGCAAATTTTGGACCACTGGCAGAAGTGCTCTAATATGCTGGTAGACGGAGCGATTTTTACATAATTGTTGATGCCATTACATAAAGAAAAAGAAAAAATGTGTCGGCAGAGCGTCAAAATGGTTTCCTTAAACAGGTAAGAACTTCGTCAGCTTCAGGACCACCAGGGCCCCTAAGGCGGGCCCCTGGACCCCCACCCCATAATGAACGAGGATTATCTCGGCTTCAGAAATTGTGTCCCCGCCACGTTTCAAAATGGATTTTGCGCCTATGAAAAGATCACAATATATTGGAATTTATATTTCAAACTATTTAAAGAAGCAGTTTTACATCTGAAAAAAGAGAGTTTTTAAAACAGTTTTTTTTTTTTTATTAATCTGTGTTATTAGCTGACTGGATTTATGGGGGAGACTGTTCCAGGTTTGTGGTGCTGGTGCAGAAATGGCTCGACGTCTGAATGTTGTTCGGGTTCTTGGAGTGGTAAGTACAAAACATACTGTACAGTTGTAGACCGGAGATTGTACGATGACTGGCGGATGTGAAGGAGATCAGAAAGGTAATGGCGCAGTCACACCTTAAAGCCCCTGTCCCACTACTGCGGGCAAGCGTTGCGTATGACTTGCGGGGAACAATTTTCCAGCACGCAGGATAATTTATGCGGGCGGACAAAAATTTTGACGAGTTTCACGTGCATCCTACCTCCTGGACGCGTGCTACTTCCGTTCTTCAGGCGTGTATTCCGTGCGACTTGCGTGTCACGCGCGTGAGAGCTTCGACACTGATCCGTGTAAGTTACGGGCGACATACGGGCGCTGCTAGGTACCTGCGTCACAAATGCGTGTTACCTGCGTGGGAGTTGCCTGCGAGGTGCGATCCTGGGTAATACTTGCGGGGAACCATTTTTGCTACAAGTAGTGGCCCCAAGTCACAAGCAGGTAACCCTCAACTAAACAGCAGAAAGGCAGTAATTGACCCTCATCATGCACGCAATTTGCTCGTATGACTGACCAGCTACACGGATGTTGGCAGTACCGACACCGTTCCTTGCCAGTAAGACATCCGTATTATGCTCGTAGAATGCCCGCAGATGACACGCATTTCCAGTGCATAGCCAAAGATCCACGGGGAACCTACGTACTTCAAACGGGTTAATTGCCCGTGACTTGCGGCCGCTACGGGCCCCTTACTGGTGTTCTGCGTGGCCCTTGCTGGCAATCCCCCCGCGGCTCACCCGCAACGGGCCCCTTACTGGTGTTCTGCGTGGCCCTTGCTGGCAATCCCCCCGCGGCTCACCCGCAACAAGTTTTGAGCATGCTCAAAACTTGGCTGCAGGTAAATCGGACTTGCGTGCGAACCTCCGGGCAACTACGGGCGAGACACGTGCTAGGTACTGTCAGGTGCGGGCCATCTGCGGGGATCTGCGGGTAGCAAAAATGGTTCCCCGCAAGTCACACGCAACGCTTGCCCGCAGTAGTGGGACAGGGGCTTAACGATTTAGCCAGCGTATGCCGACGTATGAAAAATTTGGCGAATACGTCGTCATACGTTGAATAGGTTATGTGTACGCTGAAGCACACTGGGCACACCTCGACGATTTAGCCAGCGTATGCCGACGTATGAAACATTTTGCGAATACGTTGTCATACGTTAAATAATGGGTAAGTTCTGTATAAGTTTTGTGTAAGTTATGTTTACGCTGAAACACGCAGTTATACGTCGTAGTACGACGAGTTCGTCGTAAAAAAATTGTGCAGGCATAAAAATTTTCGACGTATGCCAGTGTATGATCATATGTCCCGCAAACGCGGGCCATACGTTGTAGGTAAGTTATGCTGTCGTTGACATACGTCCACACGCGTTATTTGTAGGTTGCTCGTAAGTCGAAATACGTCACGATAATGTCTAGGCAGGGTTCTTCGATTTTTTTTTCCGCATGACAGAGATGTTGGTAGAATGGTGTTTGTACTGCGAAGTCTAGTGCGGTTATGGTTTGAATCGTGGAGCGTAGCCTTTTTTTTATTTATTTATTTATTTATTTATTTATTTAAACCTGCTTAAAAGCCCTTCCACAGACACACACCAGAGTACAGTTTAAACCTATACACGTACTCATACGTACACGAACACATTTTATACAGACGTAGCATAACCCTTATCAACCATCAAGTAGGGATAGAATATCACGATTTGGGTCCGATTTAGCGACCTTTAATGATTTGTTTGATCAATGTATTTATTGAATACATTTATACACGGAGGTACACAGAAATATACAATTAGTAAATCGATAAGTAGCGTATTACCTCTAATTCCAGATAAAAAATAGTAACATCTAAAACTTATAACACTGAAAAAAAAAATAAACGCGGAACCTGTTCGAAATAAGTAATATGAAAAGGTGACGCATTGTGCCTAGTTATTGTTATTTATTTAAGAGTTTAATCGTTATTTACAGTAGAACCATAGAACTTTTCCTATCTGGAGCTTTTGGCAAGCTCACAAGGTATTTATTTATTGGTTATTTTCACAATCAGGATACATATTGCCAAAACCATTACATGACTTTACCACAAGAAATGAATCCACTTCTTGTTTGTAAACTTTCATTACCCAGCAATTGGCCACTGCACAGTCTGTCTCAGCAGCGAAGAAACTGTTGAAATGAACAACTTAGGCACAAATTGTGTTTGTTGTGCAATTTGGGACAATTTCACAGTCTCATCTGATTCTTTATGAATTTATGAACGATATCATTAATGACACCAATGACAATTACAAATCAGGTAGATGTAAAGTAAAAACTGACTAGCTTATTCAATTCCAAACCCATGTGAGATGGTGACATGTCAATAAATTATGACGCCTGCATCAAAATCTGGAAGGAAATTCCGTCAAATTGTCCTCTCTGAACTTGACGTAAATATGGCATACCTAGAGATTCCCAAGGACAGCATTTTGTTGTCATAAAAAACAAGTCATCTATATCCTTCAACCTCTAACATTCACTTTGTCCATACTCCTCAATTTTCAATTGGTAAACATTACAAAGTTGCTAGTTGGAATTCCGTCAAAAAGTGTCCTCTCCGAAAAAAAACAGCCTTTCTGACTAATTTTTTGACATTATATATTCCGACTAAAACTTATTTAAGGGTAATGGATATTTGACATACATAAGCACACATACTATGTCTATCTGTAAACAAAACCAGGACTGCTGCATCCCCCTCTTTATAATTTAGTACACCAAAACTTTATATACCCACATCACCTTTACAATAACATGCGAAGGCTGAAAAAAAAATTGGCGTGGACTTGACGCCTCCAAATTTTACAATTTTTATATATGACCTATTTGCTACACAAAATAAAAAAAATTGAAGGAAAAAAAGGAACTTGAACTCCTTATAATCATTCTCATTAATATTTTATTCCGGTGTTCCATTTCATTGAAAAATATTCAACTTATAAATTTGAAGAAAAAAGGTATAACAAATGAATTGAACAATAATTTCCGATCATCGTTAAAGAATCCCTTTCTATTTGCAATATGGTCGATAAGGTAGCGAGTTTCTTGTGTACGAGGGTAGGCTGAAAAGTTCATAGAATGATTAAGAAGGAGTTATGCTTCATCAATAAAACTAATGATGAATTAAACTGAACCCTTTTTTTTAACTAACTGCATTGTTTCTTTTACAGTGTTTTAGGATATCTTTTCTCGTTTTTTGTGTTGTTGATTTTACATTTGCAGATTTTTGATGACAAAGACTTGCCTTCCCAAACATGGGACAACGTTTCTGGACTTGAAATGCTAAAAGATCCACCCAAATTCTTCACTTCTGTTGAAAATACAACTTCATAAAGTTATTGGCTTAATAAGCATGATAAGTGGCAGAGAACAGGAATGAGTCTCAAGAAGATCCTGGAAAGAGCCCAGAAAGATGACCCCTATTCTGAAGGGAAAGTCTCTGCAATATAAAATCTGCCCAAATAACCATTTTCGGAGACCTCAACTGACATGTAAACTAATTTCTAAAAGAAAAACAAGAAAGATATCTGAAAAGAAACAATAATTCTGTTAGTATCAGAAAAGGTCGAGTTTAAAGGTTAGTGACACGATTGAAAATGCCTCAAGAACCAAATGAGTTGAAATATATACCAACTATACACTAGCAGGAGTGGATCTCCCACCTGGGAGGATTTGTTTGTAATTTGTTTACTTAAGGAAATTCAAGCATAAACATAGGAGTATCTTATTTTTTCCGGGGACGATAAAAATAAGCCCCATAGAGAGCCACACGGAAGGTTTCCGAGCTACGAGTGATATTGACATTGTTTGTTTTAGAATGAGTCAACGTTTGACTACAAGATTTTTACAGGAGAATCCTTGCATAGTTTACTTGATTCTAGAGTAGTTTCAGCCTAAGTTGAGGACTACCCCCAATCATGTCATTTACCTTTAATACATTACTAGATTTATTGCTGTAGCATAACTCCTTAGTAAGGCTATTAACTTTTCAGCCTGCCCTCGTATGCTACTTGTATTCAGAAAACAGATAAGAAACAAGCTTTGAACACGATTAATGTTAGCAAATAAAAAAAAAGCCCCCGAAAAAATGCAGCTACTGAATTACTCTGTATAAAAAAATGACATTGTATTTCCAGTACCACATCGCAGGGGTGTCGATCTATTTTTGTCAGATGGTGTGTGTGGGGGGGGGGGGACGTTACGAGCAAAAGTGAAAAATTGTAATATAGAATTATCGGTTCTTGTAGTAGGCATATTTCTTGTATTAATTGAGTGGTTTTGTACTGCCTTGCACTGCTTTTTTTTTCAACGTGTCCTTGGATAGTATTTTATAATTTTTCAAGTTGTCAAAATGATTGGGTTGGGATACTTACGTTTGACCCCACCCAAAATTTTCATGGGGTTGGGGGCGACTGCCCCAACAGCCCTCTCCACGCATCAACACTCCTGTCACATCGAGATTTAAGAACTATTTTTTTTTCAAACTTCAAGTGGATCTATTAGCCATGTGATGTTCATTTTGTAATTTTTTAATGTTTGAGACCATGTGATAAAATAATACTTCTTTTTAGAACAGAAGAGAGGAAGAAGTCAAACTGTTTGTTTGACAGTTTGTTTCTCCTTTGACAATTGTTTCTCCTTTAACTCACATTCTAAACCTATCATAATCCCAAGGAATTGTCCCACAAAATATGAAAAATCGCTAAAGTTATCCCCATTTTTAAAAAAGGCCCAAAGACTCTTTAAATAACTACCGTCCAATTTCCCTTTTGCCATCGTTTTCTAAAGTTCTTGAAAGGCTGGTATACACCCGTACTCTTAATTTCCTTGTTAATTGTAACGTGTTATCTAATTCTCAATTCGGGTTTCGTAGAAAACACACAACGTCCCATGCTTTATTGACATTTATTGACAAAGTTGCCCATTCCATTGATAACATGTCACACACAATTGGAGTTTTCCTAGGCTTTTCAAAAGCCTTCGATACGATTAACCACGATATTTTAATTTATAAATTACTATCATTATGGATTCGAGGGAGGGCTTTAGATTGGTTTAAGGATTATTTGTCAAACGCAAACAACTTGTTAATGTCAATTCATAATATGTCCAGTCTTAAGTTGATCTCCTGCGGTGTTCCCAAGGCTCCCTTTTGGGTCCTCTTTTATTTCTTTTATACATTAATGATCTCCAGAACTGTTCAAACAAACTTTCCTTTATTTTCTTGCAGATGACTCTAATTTGTTCTTTTCCCACCGCGATCCCAAAACTCTTACTGATACTTTAAATAACGAATTAATTATTAGTGCAAAATTGGATTTATGCAACAAATTTATCCCTTAATATTAACAAAACTCAGTATATGCTATTCAGTAATTCTTTAAAGGTCCTTCCAAACCGAATTAATATAAATGGTCTTGATTTAGAGCAGGTTGAATGCCACAATTTTTTAGGACTTTATATTGATAATGACCTTTCCTGGAGTCCATATAAATTATCTTAGTAAACTATTATCTAGAAACACAGGTATTATCAACAAATTAAAATACTTTTTCCCTTCAAATATTTTATTGAAATTATACTCGTCTTTGATATTCCCGTATTTCAACTATGGTATTCGGCATGGGGCCAATTGGTCAAAAACATTTTTGGATTAACTTTTTTACATTCAAAAACGAGCAGATAGGATTGTTAATAAAGTTGGTTATCTCTCTCATACAAATGACCTTTTTAATACTAATAATATCTTGAAATTAACGGACTTATATACCTACAATGTCGGAATTTTCATGTATCAGTTATATATTAATGAACTGCCCGAAGTTTTTCAGATCATGTTTTAAAAGAAATAGTTCAATTCACTCCTATCCTACAAGACAGAGTGACGCATATCACCTTCCACGTACTCGAACTGTATTCGCCCAAAAAAACAATTATGTTCTCTGGGTCCCAAAGTTTGGAATGATCTCCCTTTGGAAATAATTCAAAGTTCATCCTTGCCTGTTTTCAAACGCAAATTTAAACGGCTGTTACTAAACGAATACCATTTTCACAAGCCACATAATTTGTAATGCAAGTTTCTTGTGATTTTAACAAAACTGTCCTGAATTCTTTGTTATGACCACGCAGCTGCCCTGTCTCGGAGACTGAAATAAAATATTACGTAACTTATTCTGATTATTCTCATTTTCCCCTTTCTCTTTCTGAGGCGGGGCAGCTGGTTGGATACCTTCATTGCTCTATAACAGTATGCAGTATGCGGATAACGGAATAATTTTCCATATGCAATTTGTGTTTACTTTGTTGACCCACACACACACAAAAAAAATAATAAATCTTTCGATAATTCCAGCCCCATAATACAAGTTACATGATATCAATGTGGTAGTTCTTGATTGTTCTATATTGTCTGTTTTTGTTTTCTTTTATTTATTATCATTTTTTTTTATCTCTCTGTTTATTCTAATTCCATACTTTGATTCTTCTGTCTCCATATTTGGCAATTATCGCACTATTTTGGATCCTACTACTGTACAAGTTTTTTCTTTTATGTAGGTTCCATCATAGTTCTCATGATTTCGCTTGCCTATATCCGATATTGTTATAACTGATTAATTTGTAAATTTGTATTAATACTTATATCGTCATTTATTTTTTTATGTCATTGTATGCATGTTATATAGTTACAAATGTCATTTTTGAGAAATATGAAAAATAAATTGAAATTGAAATTGAAATTGAAACCATGTTCTACATTACAAAACAGAAAGATATAATTGGAGAAAATAAAATGAAATAAAACGAAATAACATGAAGTAAAATTAAATAAACTAAAATCATACAATGATTGAATTAAATTAAATTAAATTAAACGTTAGTGACATGATTGGGAACACTTGAAAATGCCTCAAGACACAAATCAGTTGAAATATATACCAACTATACACCAACTGGGATAGATCTGCCAGCTGGAAGGATTTGCCTCTAATTTGTTTGCCTAAGGAGAACAAAGCATGAACATAGAAATATTTTAATTCTATCGGGGCACGATAGGTATAAAAGCCATATAGAGCTACAAAACGGGTTTGCCTGCCACGAGGTTTATTGGCATTAGTTATTTTAGAATGAGTCAACGTTTGACTACAAGATTTTTACAGCAGAATCCTTGTAAAGTTTACTTGAGCCTATACATTCAGCCCAAGTTGAGGACTACCCCCAATCATGTCACTTACCTTTAAGTTAAATCAATGAGCTGAACAGCCATAAATGTTGGATGTAAACTAACTGGCTAAAAGAAAAAAAAGCTCTAGCTTGAAATCACATGTTTAGTGCTTAATATCACCATATTGATATCAGTGTGGTCCAGAATAAACAATACACTAAATCTATCATTAGGCCTATTTCCTCTCCATTATGCAAGAAAAAGAGGGTTATTTTCCCCCGTTCATCTGATAGCGTGTTTTTCTGAGCAATACAACACTTAGATCGCCAAGTTGTGATCAGTAGTTTTCAGTTTGGAGGCAATTTAGCAAGCAGCGCACTTCAGTAATAATGGAGGTCATCCTATTGATCATAACGTACGTCCTATAGAAATTACACGTAAACTGGCGCACGCATGCCAAATTTACATTGTTTCCAAAAAGGCCCTAAAGTGGAAAGTACCCAAACAAAGTAGAGGATCTTGGTGTCATTCTACTCACGAAAAACTAGTTTATCAGATGAACCAAATAAAGATGACAGATTAATTTGGGAAATAGCCGTAAATGTAACTGAACTTTTTTTCTGGCCACCCTGTATATTGTAGTGTGAGCATAAACCATTTCCTACGGGTTCTTCACTATCATTCATTATTTTGCATTTTGTCTTACGTTCATTGTGACAAATATTTCTTTCAACACTAAAGTACTATCGTCTCTTTATTTGTACATTTAAAGATCATACATTTCAGAAATCAAAGTTAATTTTTCTTCTTAATCCAGCTTTCAGAATGTTATACATGTATACAATTTCGTTAATAAAACTGAAAATGATTAATAAATGCCACTGATGTCAAGAAAAGTGTCCACTGTTATGATATGTTTGCATTTGAATGAAGTTACCACCTGTAAGCATCCATAACATAGTTCATAGTTCGTAGTTCATATTACACTTGACATCACGGATCGAGTAAATTGGAAAATTGTATCAGGGAAAACACATTCTGTGAACAATAAACGCGAGATTACATGTATTACACTGAAAGATAACTCTTGGTTGAACACGGCGCGCGTACGCGCAGCTTTAGTCAGCATTGGTGGGCTTTTCCGTCCATACTTTCTTATAAGTCGTCATAATTCACTTTCACCAGTGTTCTGTAGTTCACTCCGCGTCTGGCTTCAAGATCGTTACGTAATGGTTACTGGACTCAACCATTGAAAATGACAGAGAAGCAACGTCATGTTGAACTAAATAGCACTCCTTGGTCGTCTCATCGTAACTGAAGGATTGGCAGCCATTCGTCTGTAAGCAGTACCACGAACAACCAATCAGAGAGTTTGTTACATGTTCACCAAATCTTGAAACTGCACTCACTAGCCTCCCTGAGATGTACAGTTTAAAATATGCTCCTGTGAATTTTGTCGGAGCTGAAAAGTAAAACAAAGTACACTTGTTAAGTTATAAAAAATACATAATTTACCTGCAAACATGTGTTTGATACTTGTTGTTTCTTGAAGTTTACAAAAGGGATCCTCCAACTTCAAGGGGAAATGGCAATTTACGACACAATGCTCACAAGATTAAGTATGCTGTTAAAAGTTTCGGCGGTGAAAATGTCATAGTCATACGTTTCCTCTTTGATGAACAATTAATATCAGAAAATTGCTGCGACTGTGAATTTTGTTGTTTAGCTTTCTACGGGATGAATTTCAATCAGGGCCGGTGATAAAGTCAACAATTGAAATGCCTGTTTCTCCTTAAGGAAATAAATTCAAGACAAATCCTTCCAGCCACATAATTTAGCCAAGGCATATAGAGGTATTTGTTACAAGTTCATTTTTTTTTTCTACTTCTTATGCTGTCGTTTCACTTATGTGACGACCAGTCATGCTCGTCGAGCCAGCGTCGAGCAACAAATGGGTGTCCTTGGCCTCAGATGCGTCGATCCGTGTTTCGGATTGGGGGGCAAAAGTGAAAAAAGTGTAAAAATTTTTGACAATTTCGTATATTTAATGGCATTTCTATGATAAGTTCAATGGTTTTATAGTGCTTTCCAATGTTTTTTAAACATATCCTTGTATTTCATATTATGAATTTTTCAAGTTGTCAAAATTATTTGGGGGGGGGGGCAAATTGATAGGTTTGCCCCCCAATATTTTCATTGGGGGGGGGGGCGATCCCCCTGCCCCCCCCCCAGGATCGACGCCTCTGCTTGGCCTTTACCTTGGCATCGGAGGGCTAATCTTTGTCGTTGGCATTGGATGTCAAGTCCTTGGCCTTGGAGGTCAGTCCTCCTATGTGGCAAGGACAAGGCCAGGAAATTACAGAAAATTCTGGTGGATTTTGTTTCAGAAATCGAAAAACGCCACCCACTGAAGTCAATATAAAGTCGAAAGTCTCGTATATTTGGGGTTTTTCAATCACAAAAGTCAACAATTCATGTTTCTCTTATTGGGTATAATAGTGCCGTGTATAATTTGCTTACTTACTTATTTGCGCAAGTATTGTTTTTGGTTTTGTTTTTACTTGGCGGCCTTGCCTTGGCCTTGGTCTCGAAGGTCTGACCTTGGCTTACCTGACCTCTGGTACAACACTGGTTACGGCTTAATGATATTATACTGGTTAAAGAAAAAAAACAATACCCGATATTGTCGAGGGAACTGTCGTTGAAATTTCCTCCGTCGTTTGAGCATTTGACATCGTTGTCGTTGCATACGTTGTTGTCGGGGCTACAGACGTTGTAGGGACATCTGCAGTTGTAGCCGTTGTGGTTGTTGCTGTCGTGGTTGTTGCAGCCGTGGTAGTTGCTGCCGTTGTTGTCAAGGCCTCCGTCGTTGCAGCGGCCGACTGGATGGCGTTGCAGAAATCGGTGGCACAACAGGTGACGCAGACCGACCCGATATTTCCGGGGTTGCACTGGTTAGCCGCATAGATGCTTTCTTCGTTATAACATGCCTGGTCCTGCTGGCAGGCCTTGGTGTATCGCGTATCACCCGAGTTTTCTCTGATTTCAGTCCGACAAATCTGTATGAAAATCACAAAAAGGAGATTATTTTGTGATCCGACGACCTCAAACATTTCATTTTGTTGTTGTTGATGTTTTAGATGATAAGTAATCTTCAAATTTCACAGGCATGCCCTTTTAAAAATAGCCAAAGGACAAATGTGATGTTTTATTATGTCTCTGGAGGGCTGTATAAGTTATTCTGTAACTTTTGATTCTAAACGTCTCGCTTTTTTCTTAAACAATCTATCATTTTTTAATTCTAATAACGTGTTGTTTTTACTTTTGAAAGTTTGCTCTCAAATTACTAATACTACTTTTTTCATCCATGTTTAAGATTAATTGCATGCATAAATACTTATAATAAATACAATAAACAAAAAGTCAAATAAACAAATAAATAAATAGATAAATGAATAAGGAAGGAAAGAAAGAAAGAAACTTACAAATAAATGCGTAAATAAATTAATCAATTAGTGTGTAAGTAAATAAATAAATAAATAAATAAAAAATACATAGATAGATAAGTAAGCACATAAAGAAATAAAGAACGAAAGAAAGAAAGAAAAAAACTGATAAATGAATGCGTAAATAGATAAATTAATTAGTATGTAAATAAACTCCTCAAAAAAGTTTGGAAATCTGAGTTTGATCGGTTATATCTCCTGTTTCGTAGTAATAACCAATGCAAGCTTGGTATCATCGGAAAGATTATTTAATTTTCTTTAAATTGATACCCTACGTGTTACGATTATGCCATCAGG